>JAODAL010002076.1:0-207212 GCA_025379985.1 Phyllomedusa bahiana | reverse complement strand
CAAAACTGTAGCGTGTTAAAATTTGGGTTTTTTTCTACCCAAAAAAAGGTTTCAGTTGTAATTGCCTTTGCTTGTAATTAGGCTCCCAAAAAAAAAATTTATATTTTTGGCGTTGAATAAGACGGATTATTTTTTCGCACCAGCAAACAGCTTAATTAACCCCTGGATTTTAAATTGCGCCAAAGAATTGAGCCGAAAAATAACTTGTAGCGTGTTACAATTGCGTGTTTTCTACACCACACAACAAGAGATACAGTTGTAATTAGCCTTTGCTTGTGAATTAGGCTACAAAAAAAAAATATATATATTTGGCGTTGAAAAAGACGGTTTATTTTTGTCAGCACACCAGCAAAACAACGCTTAATTAACCCCTGGATGTAAATTGCGCCAAAGAATTGACCCGGGCACAAACTAGTAGGGGGTGGTTACAATTGCGTTTTTTCTACGCCACACAAAAGAGATACAGTTGTAATTAGCCTTTGCTTGTGAATTAGGCTACCAAAAAAAATATATATATATTTGGCGTTGAAAAAGACGGTTTATTTTTGTCAGACACCAGCAAAACAACGCTTAATTTTAACCCCTGGATGTAAATTGCGCCAAAGATTGAGCCCCCACAACTGGGTAGCGTGTTACAATTGCGTGTTTTTCTACACCACACAACAAGAGATACAGTTGTAATTTAGCCTTTGCTTGTGAATTAGGTACCAAAAAATAATATATATATTTTGGCGTTGAAAAAGACGGTTTATTTTTGTCAGCACACCGCAAAACAACGCTTAATTAACCCCTGGATGTAAAATTGCGCCAAAAGAATTGAGCCGCACAAACTGTAGCTTGAGCGTGTTTACAATTGCGTTTTTTTCTACGCCACACAACAAGGAGTACAGTTGTTAATAGCCTTTGCTTGTGAATTAGGCTACCAAAAAAAAATATATATATTTGGCGTTGAAAAAGAGGGTTTTAAATTTTTGTCAGCACACAGCAAAAAAACCGCTTTAATTAACCTGGATGTAAATTGCGCCAAAGAATTGAGCCGCACAAACTAGTAGCGTGTTACAATTGCGTGTTTTCTACGCCACACAAAAAGAGATACAGTTGTAATTAGCCTTTGCTTGAGAATTAGGCTACCAAAAAAATATATATATATTTGGCGTTGAAAAAGACGGTTTATTTTTGTCAGCACACCGCAAAAAACAACGCTTTAATTAACCCCTATGGTTGTAATTGCGCCATAGAATTGAGCCGCAAAACTCAGTAGCGTGTTGTTACAATTGCGTGTTTTCTACGCTCCACCAAACATGAGATACAGATGTAATTAGCATTTGCTTGTGAATTAGGCTACAAAAAAATATATATACTATTTGGCGTGAAAAGACGGTTTATTTTTGTCAGCACACCAGCAAATACAACGCTTAATTAACCCCACCTGGAATGTAATATTGACGCCAAAGAATTGTGCCGCACAAACTTGAGTAGCGTGTTACAAATTGCGGGTTTTCTTACACCACACAACAAGAGATACAGTTTGTAATTAGCCTTTGTTGTGATTAGGCTACCAAAAAAAATATTTATATTTGGCGTTGAAAAAAAGACGGTTATATTTTTGTCAGCACACAGCAAACAACGCATAATTTAACCCGCTGGATTGTAAATTGCGCCAAAGAATTGAAAGCCCGCAAAAAACTAGTAGCGTGTTACCAATGCGTGTTTTCTACGCCACACACAAGAGTTACAGTTGTAATTAGCCTTTGCTTGTGAATTAGGCTACCAAAAAAAAAATATATATTTTTGGCGTGAAAATGACGGTTTATTTTTGTCAGCACAACCAGCAAAACAACGTTAACATTAAACCCCCTGGATGTAAATTGCGCAATAGATTCAGCAGCCAAAAATGAAGTGGTATTTGTATGTAAAAAAGCTGTTTTCTTTTAAATGGATACAACAGGAACTGGCTTAGATCCCACTTGGATATTGAATGTTATATGCAGCTGCTGTGGAAGCACACTGGATTTCTGATACAAATACCCCATAAAATTCAGAATAGAAATTCAGAGGAACAGTCTCTGAGACATGCTGAGACACCCAAGAAAATCGGCTGTATAAAAATCAGTTCTTCAGAAAAGCGCTATCACCCGCAGCAGCACCTTCCAATCAGTACTGTGGTGAGCGTGTGTGAGCTCCCAGCGGCGCGCTCGGTCTTTTATAGTGGCTGGGGTGGTGTGACTTCACAGAATCCGCGGTCTCTTGATTGGCTTTATCTCTGCCACTTGTCATGCAGGCTTTGCCCTTCTTCCTCCCTGAGTGCTTTGCCCCCATGTAGCGCCTAAGCGTGTCGCAGCCATTTTATCAATCAAAAAGCACAATTCGTTCACCCGAAGTACCCCAAAGTTCGACTTCGGTCCGAACCGTGTTTTCATGAAATTCTAAACGATATTCCACTTCGTTAGATATCTATTCGCCCTCTCTACATATAACTTGTGGAAAACCCATCCTGAATTCACTCAAGGCAAGAGATACACTAGAGTTAAATCCTGGATGTGGGGAGGGGTGAAACTCAAGTTTCATAATTTGTTTCATGTTACAAGGCAGTAGGGTTTCGACTTATCAGGAGATAAGGAAAAGTTCGGGACTATCCAGGGGGGGATTTTCTAGGCTTTGCTTAAATTCTCGAGCATCTTCTTCACCAAACGGTTTGTGAGGAACTAGCAAAGAGAATTCAAGTCGAATAGATTTGTTATCTTCATAGGCCTATCAACCCCAAAAAAAAAATTTGCTTTCAGATGTATATAGGGTTCTCCGAGAATGCTCTCTGAGCTCCAGGAAAGGCAATATTTTTACGCGATGGGCTAAGAAATTTGAAGATGAGGAGTTTCCTGCCAAGATTTTAGAGGGTTGGGAACGGCTAAGGAAGTTGGTACCATGTGAAGCATGGAGGTAATCCCAATATATAATTTAATGCTTCATGCCCATTTATGGTTTTGATATTCCACTCGCATCCGAATGTCCAAAACAGGCTTGGACAGATTGCCCCAAATTATTGCAAGTAAAAACTGATTTATTTCACGGTATATGGGCATGTCCAGAAACACAGAATTTCTGGAGACAGGTCGGTCACCTGTTTAATACACATATGACAATGGATCTAGAGCTGACTCCCCCTCTAGTGCTGTTCCATATAAACCCCGAGGGTGGAGATGTCCCTCTTTTGGCGCACATCCTTTTTCTAGTGGCCAAGAGATGCCTCTTGGCCTTTGGATTGAAACAGAAACTCCCGAGTTATGGAAATGGTTTTCTATCACAATGAACATACCTTTTCTTATGGAAAGGTGGAGTAGAAAATGACAAAGAAACATGGACAACAAATTTTTTAAATAAAATGGAAAAAATTTATGCAAACTTTTCTTATTCCCCTTGAGATTCGGGAACACATGCTTCCTTTTCGAGGGACATACTTGGTACATGCTCAGAGAGCTTTGCCGAGGACTTAGGACCTCTTAAGGTGTCTTGATTGGGAATGCGGTTGGGGCTTTAGTCGAGACCTGACACGTGGGTCTAGGGCTATGGTAGAGTCCGGATATCTATGCCATTTATCCTTTCTCATTCAGTATTTAGTATTATTCATTATCCTTTACCAATTTTAATTTATATCATAGTATCGTTTGATGTTGTAAAAAACATCATGCATACTAGTAGGCAGATTAACTTTCTAGGGCGTAATGGTGATTTACGGCTCAATATGGTTAGCAGGTTGACTGCAACAATGGTTGGGGTGGGATGGGGGGGGTTTCACAGTTATTAGTTGATGTTGTTTAAATGACAAAAATTGACATTGTATTGTAATTGTCTCCTTCGAAAATATTATGTAAGCAATTTTTTCTTTTATGGATGTCAATAAAAATTGTTGATCAAAAAAAAAAAAAAGACTTTATCTCAAAGGTGCAAAGCCACAAAACATAAGATCAATTCTCTATATAGTGGATAAAACTTGTCTGGTATCTTTAAGACAATTAGGATCTCTATTTACAATTTTTTTGCAAATAACTGTCAACGTAAGCAGCAAAGGGCTCAAGCAGAGAGTTAACCCCCGAAACGATTGGTCAGCATGGTGGAGGATGATGTAGTGACTTGTCCAACTTCATTATCAAGTATAAAATAGGTACCCATGGATTTTTCATTTTCAACATTTTTCTAATCTTTTCTGATATTAACCCCATAATGTAGGCCTTTTCTATTATGTCATCAACATTATCATGTTCACATAATGGTACACAATTTTATCCTCTATTTAGCAACGAATATTGGGCTGAAGTACATTTTTTGGACAAGATATTAAGTGCAAATCCCTCGAAATTTTCTTGGGGTTCATGTTGAATGCACACCGTTGGTTCCTTCTTTCTTCCACTGGATTGAGTGTACTGCATCCAGGAACTGTATCGTCCTAAGTGCTGATATCTTCTAAAAAGAAATCAATTTATTTTGTGTTTTCTTTGCTGATCTTGGCTGCATGCGTTCCTGCTGTGTCTGATTATGAGAACTGACAGATGAGCCCTCTGAGTTGCTATATGATCGTTTAGATTTAAACTGTCGACAATTTCTTGAATGCCCGTGCGTTCTTCGTTTGGATTGAAGTAGTTGCAGCTTCATTTTTTCAATAGTTGTCTTTAATTCTCCATGTGTCTGATTATATTGTTCAAGATTTGTAGATTTTTTATAATCATCACAAATTGATTTCACCTTTAAAATGATCCATAGCAAGTTGTAACTGCTGGATTGTGAGCAACATCAAGTCCACTGAATAGTGACAAGAAGTGCATACCATTTTTCACGATAAACCATATCACATAACTTAAAGGGGTTTTCTCACCACGCTGTTTGATTGAGTCACAAGCAGTTTACATGCAACCTGTCTCCTCAGGCTGTGGGTGGTTCTATAGCAGTGACTAGTGCTTAGCTGAGCTGTTACCCTGACAAGTACAGGAGAGGCAATCTTCATTAAACAAAAGCTACAGGTGCTGTGAGGACAGAATACAATGGTTTATCTGTAAACAGATGCTAATCTTGTTAGAGATAATTAGCTTTTCTCCAGAGCTCAGTCCTGTCAGTCCGTCCTGGGGTGACGTTATTCCCTGCTCTCTCAGATAATAAGATACAGTTATGGACCAGTATACAGGTAAACATAGAAACCTGTGTGCACTCAAAAGTACATAAAATGCCTCTTATCTCAAGAAAGTAAAATCAACAAAATAATATATTTAGAAAAAGTCTTCAATTAACAGTCCCTTCCTTTGAAAGTTAATCTTTGTATTGAGAAAACCCCATTAATTTACGGACATCTATAGTTTGATTTATTTGACCGTGTGGATTGGATGATTTGTTACCAACATCTGGTGAGAATTTCATGTCAATACCACGTTTAGAAATATATTTACTTAGAAAATTGGTAAAGAGTTCAATACTTATTTAACCCACTTGTATATTTTAACTGCCTGGTAGTACTTCTATATGTGCACTGTGTTCTATACTTTTTAGTATGCCAAAACTGAAAAAGGGCTTTTTGCCCAAAAATGACATAGTTGCAATTTCAATAGTGACATGGAAGATCTAATAAAATACGGTAACAGATTTACACTCCCTACCCATCCGGAGTGCTAGTTACATCCTTGGACTACCTGGTTTAACTTTGCACTATTTAGCTCACATGTCAAACATAACACCCCCAAACCAAATCCAGCCTTGCACATCTTTTACGTGGCCTGCAAGTGCTTAGACATAGTGAGCAGGGATAGACACAGAAAGACCTGCTCTCTACTTTCCACGAGGGACGCAACCAACACTTGGCAGAGGCGGTGGCTCCAGCACAGGGAGCAGGCCCTCTCTTGAAATCGGATCTCGAGCATGCACCTCCACAGTTTTGTTGAGCAACCTGCAACTCTGGCAGTACTGGCCAGGCACCATAGCCACCCTCCAAGGTAGGAAACTTGGTGCTGAAGAGGTGGAAGGGGCTGGCTTTTATACAACCTTAAAGGACATCTAGACCTTTTAGTGAGCACATGATAACATGTCTTGTGGAATAATTTGAACTACCCAGCAACCCAGAAAAAAAGTACATACACCATAGAAAGCCTGCTGGGACACTTCCATTTGGTTCACATGGTGTCTTAGGTTATTTACCAATGTGTTAAAGAGTAGTTACAACAACAAGCAGAAAGCTGGTTATACTAACTCACCGGGAAGTGGCCGGTACCGATATATGTGCTGTTGATCCATAAAGTTTTATTTTGAAGTCTTGCATTTTGTGTGGATACACTTCATCAGACTTCTACAGATCTGCAGCGCTAATATCGGTACCGGGAACTTCCCGTTGAGTATAACCGGCTTTCTTCTTATCGTTGTTTCTCCTGAAAATCGAGGCGACTTGGAACAAGATTGGCCATAGGAACCAGCAGCAGCGATCCACACTTCATACAGACTTTGGACCGGCAAATTGGAACACAGAGAGTTGTACCTCCATTCTCAAAGCAAAACATAACCAGGTGAGCAGTTATATACTCACCACAATTTTTCAGTTATTTTCAGTATCACACGAGGGTGAGATCTTTGTGGCGTTTGTTCTTTCCTTATTAAGGAGTAGTTACATTTATACAGGCTTACAGTTACAAAATGGCAACCATAATGTTGATGTGGCTGATGTACAAATACCAGCGAGAGTCATACGACAATGGAGCAGGCAATTTATACAGTACAAGTTTTATTAATACTGGATCGTCACAGTGCGGAGTTACCGTCAGCGCAATTCTGAGTGAAAAAAATGAACTAGAAAAAAGAATAAGTCATGAAGGATTGAGGCATCAAAACGGAAGAACAGCGAGCAGAAGACGGTTACACGTTTGTAAGACACAGTGTTGGGGAAAGGGGAGCTGCCCCTCCCCCCATAATTCTAACATCATACAGAATGGGGTGAAAACATGGCTGTAAAGCATAGGGTCCAGCGCCCGGCAGCAAGGTTACACATACAGGCCTGTGAATACACATACAAACGGAGACACAGAAATCCAGTGTAAGGGGGCGCTCTGTACAACAACGTGTTATACACACATGGGGAGGGGCTTCATAGATAAAGGGGCTGAGCAGTCTGTCCACTCTTGGGACATAGAGGGGGAGGGGAGCGTTGTGCTTGCATTCACCTTTCCTTGGTCTCCTGCTTCTTCTGTATCACCAAGGGGCCCCAGGACTGATCCTTTATGTAATGCATAGCTGCTGGGAGAGACTACAACACCTTCACACTGGGGTAAAAAAAAAAAAAGCAGATCCTATTCATTTCTATGGGATTTGCACCAAAGTGCTTCATCACCTCCCTTGGCACTGGTAGGATGCATCTATGCTCTTACCATTGAGGTCTATGGAAGCTGGATTGACAAACTGATTCTATCACCAGCTATGTCATCCCTGATCCGTGGTCTGCAGTGAATGCCTTTTTCTATTGTCCCCCACTAGCAGACTGACCGTACCCCTAGGGAGGGAGCCCCTGTCACTGCATTATTATTGCTGGGTTATCCTATTGCTAAAGTGAGGGTCTCTCTGGTGGGGAAAGGTCACTGCAGATCAAAGCTGGGCCTAGACCCAAGTCCTACACTACAATATATGGACTGTGCCCTGCAATGTAAGCAGGAGACAGGAACCCTAAACACATTCTACACAGAATGTGATCCACTGCTCTTATTTACACCTCTGTATTAGTGACTGCTATTTGGGATCATAAAACATCACTTCTGTAAAGAGGAAGGAGAAGCGAGCAAAAGCATACAGAACATCGCCTTCATGTGAAAAGATCTCTGTAATGTCTTTCATCTCTGCCAAGATCTGAACACCAGAAGTTACAGACCCAAAGCCTGAGGCTTAACTACTGAGAGATGGGGGATGTTGTCTTTTCAGATCATATCAATGCCAACACCTATACACAACTGTCAGAATTCAGGCCAGGTACGATGTAGACAAGGATCAGGATCCTAACTGGAGGAGCATATTGTTATTGGAGTCTCGGAAGAGCAGCCTCAGGCTCTGGACCTGTAGTGTTTGGAGCTCAGATCTGGGAAGAATAGTTTTCATCTGCAGTAATAGATGTATTTATCTCCACCGCCGCCCCCACACACACAAGATTCACATCCTACTATTTAAGCAGAGGAGCAGAGAGGCCTGCAAGCCTCACAGTCAGGGGCCACCCTCCTCGCCTGCCCTGGGGGCTGCTCCTTTCACATCACTTGCCTTTTCTCTTTTCATCTTAAAACATTCTTCTCCTTAGACCTGTGTCCACTTGCTGGGTTGTCCTTTTCATAGGTCACTGACGTGTTTGCGAGCCCCTGCAACTTTTACTAAAAACGGCTTAGAATAAGGCAAGGTGATCTGATGATAGTGTTCTTAAACATAAATTCACTCCACTGATCGGTCACCACTACACGATCTCTCTGGTGACCTCTGTGATCCACTTGTAGTGGATGGGAGACAAAGGTTATATATGTGTGATCCTTTGTGTCTCTCTTTTAATGTATTAATTAGTGATTCCTCACATATATATATATATATATATATATATATATATATATATATATATTAGGCACATACCTATATAATACAGCATGTAAAAGCTGTAGGTATATCTTTTGTCATTAATGTGTTAAACAAAATGGCCGCCTGTAGTAGTTTGTAGAGATCGTCGTGTAATCCAAGATGGCACCTATTCAGAAGTTACACCCTGTGTCCAAAACATTCCTGGCTGTGAGGAGGGGTCTGGAGATAAGGACGTGCCAATAGACCCTCACAGCCAGGTACATGTGATGCTTCTTATCTACTAATTTGCAAAGGTATAAAAAAGCCACCATTTTGTGAATAAAGCAGAAAGCACTTTCACAGCAACAGGGCATGTTGTGATTTGTTTTCTCGGTGCACCCTTTGTTATTTTTAAGATAATTTGAACCCCCACAAGGACAGAATAGCCCATTTGAGGCTACTTTCCATTTCACACTGATCTCTGTTTGGAGATTGGCTCCTGGAAATTAGACACAAGGTTTAGCTCCATGCTAGTGTAGATCTCTGAGCGTTCCACAGATTCCCCCAATGAGACCATGCATCTTTGATATATCAGGAGATCATAATATTTTTTTTTCTCAGACCTTGTAAGATATTGATTAACTAAATTCAGCAAAGTTGCAGGAGAACACAAAGAAGTCATTGTCTTCACCTCAATCCATAGGACTTCTACAGCTTGGCTATTAATGATGTCATATGTATGAGAACCTAAGGATGTATCACGTACAACAGACTGGACATTCATCAAAGCCCTGCTCACAGTATCCCTCTACAGGTCTGCGTCAACATACAACCATGGACAGGAACCAATGGTCCTACATCAGTCTTCAAGCCTCATACAGAAAATTAACATCTAACACCTTCTGGTACCCACAAGAAACACCTGCGAAAGCTGCTGCTCAAAAGTGTTACTCATCACCCCACCCTGGTATCAATGGGGGGCCCTGCCTCAATACATCTGGTTTCCTAATAGACTAGTGCCTATATCAGCAACATCTCCATCTGTTCTGTAAAGAAACCACATTCCCACAAATAATTCCTATACTCACAACAAATGTGTAGACCCAGCAGAAGTCAGTTATTTAAAATAGTCCCTTCCCTCTGGTGCTAAATACAAGAAGTTTCAGGCACAAATCCTAAAGCTGCACTTCAAGGAGACTCTTTATGACTACATGGAAACACTGTGTGGTTCTAAGTCACTACCCACATCAACATCTTCATCCTGCCTGGCTTGAATAGTCTTGTGCATATGTATGGACATCGATTTTTCGATCTACTCAATTCAGTTCTTTATGACCACACTATATTGGACAGAAATCTCAAGAGAACGTGTTGTCTCTTAGTGTTGCAGCCTCAATCTTTGGGCCTTGAACTTTCAGTGATCAGTTTTCACATTTTTCTCATAATTGAAAAGACTTAAAGAGAACCGGTCACATAGGTTATGCCCCCCTTGCTGAGGACAGCACAAGCTAGTTTCAGACCTGCTGTTCCCAGCGCTGTGTCCCTTATTCTGTAAGATAACGTAGTTTTAGAGTATTTAATATGCAAATCTGCAAGTTCGGCTTTTCATGAAAATAGTCCGTTTAATTTATGACCCGCCCACCTCACAACTGATTAACCTATTACATTGAATAGGTTGAAACTGTCATGTGGGCAGAACTAGTAGTTAGTTGGCGAATGCAACACCCGCTCATGAATAAGCTGGACTCTTTTCTGGCTGAAAACTGCCAGATCTGATCAGTAAATGCTCTAAAACTACAGCATCTTACAGAATAAAGGACACAGTGATGGAAACAGCATGTCTGTCACTAGCTTGTGCTGCCCTCAGTAAAGAGGGCTTAAACTGTGACAAGTTCTCTTAAATATATCATTTATTTTCCTTGATAGGGTTTTCCCATGAAAGACATCTATCATCCATCCACTGAATAGGTAATAAATGACTGATCGCTGGGGGTTTCCACAGCTCTGCTGCCACTGACCTTAAAAAAGGGGCTTTGAGTCACTGTCTTCCCTCAAAGAGCTTGGCTATCTTTATCAGTCCCACAGCCTTGGAGCAGCAGAGCACATGTTCAACCAATGCTCCATTCAAACCCTTCACCATTGCACTCCTGCAGTGAGGAAGGACCCGGGTGCGCAGTTGGATGCTAAGCAACTCAATCTAAGGGTATGTTCACACGGCGTCTTGCCTCCGTTTGAACATACGCTTTTCTGATGCGTCTCTGGGTCCATCTGAACGGACCCAGAGACGCATCTAACAATTAGCAGTGAGTTTATCATTGCCAGCAATGAATGACAGCCAGGCAGCGGCGTTCACATGAGAGATCACTGCTGCGTGTTTGCATCGCGCCTGTTGGGTCCGTCTTGTGGATACGATCCAAGAATTGCATGTCTTTTCTTGGATCGCATCCGAAAGACGGACCCGACAGGTGCGATGCAAACACGCAGCGACGATCTCTTATTAGAACCCCGCTGCATGTCTGTAATTGCCGGCAGTGATAAACTCACTGCTAATTGTTAGATGCGTCTCTGGGTTCGTTCAGATGGACCCAGAGATGCATCAGAAAAGCGTATGTTCACACGGACGCAAGACGCTGTGTGAACATGCCCTAATCCTGAGGACAGGTGATACATTTCTATCATGGAAAGACCCCTTTCAATTGTCACAGTTCTAAAGTTATACTCTAAACAATTGCCAGTAATACTCAGATTTATAATCTAGTGACAAAACCGCACCCGCTGGTCACCATCTTCCTGCAGACATGTAAATCTCTGTTACATCAGGATAACTTAGGTTCCTGCTACAATTTGCAACCAGGGAGCTCATTGCAGTTCTCCACCCGGCCAGCAGGTGATGCTACAATATCGCTACATATCTCAATATTGATCTGTGGCCCTGGCTCCGCCAGCAGCTGCTAAAAATATTCTCTGTCTCGTTATATCTAAATCTCCACATTTCCTTCGGAGGAGATAAAGTTATTTTGTCATTATTCTCTGAAAAAATACAGCTCTATAGTAACTGCCCTCTACAGGGGCCACATCTGCAGGCCAAGAGGCTCGTGCTGTGTTCCCCATTCAGAGGCTTTTTAGCATTAGTGGGGTGACATTTCCATCATATAAATCCTGCACACAGGGTCCATAGCCAGGACAGGTACCCTGTATCTTTCAGATTCTCTTCAGAATAGGACGGGTCCATTCACTGTGTGCAGGGACAAGTTCAGGGACAATGCCCCCCAAACAATAATCTTCAGGGTTACATGTAAGATTCATACGATCTACAAGGGTGTCATAAATTAATGGTGTAAAATCTACAAATCCTAAGTGCTATTTCCTAAAGGTTATCAGTGCGGTGCCCTATTACTGCAGTGCCCCCCGTGCCTGCTGCATACTCCCCCCTGTATGGTGCTTGAACACAGACGACACTGGGGACTGCTGCTCCTTACTACACAACATGGGCACAGAGGTGGCACAAGGCTTGTTCTGAATGGCACGAGAAGAGAGGCCTCTGTGATCAATAAAGGCAGGATCTCTGTGAGGTCACCAATCCTCCCATTAGGAGGGCAACAAATGGAGGCATCTTCTGGCCCCCCCGAGTTCATTATTGAGCTGGAAAGACTCCACCACAAAATCTGCTACAGGAGCATGGTGGCCACTCAGCTTCCAAAACAACCATTTGGCACAAATTGTACAGTGAGAAAGGTTGGGGCTCTTGGGGGCATTATGTCCTGACACTGCAGGCCATCCAGAGACCTGCGTTGCTTGTGTAGTGCAAAGATCACATCCATTGCCCCTCATCAGTGGGATGTGTAGACATATCGGCTAGAACCGGACAATTCTTGTAACATTCCCCTGCAAGATCCAGAGAAGACTGAGCTACAGAGGATCCATCAGCAGATGCCGCATGTGGGTCACATGGCTGCAATGAAGATAGGCAACAAATCCGTCTGATGTACGCCTCCTGTGGAGTCAGCAGATACTTGGGGTCCTATACAACAGCTGCTACAGTGTACGGTACAGTCAGCAGTCTATAGCAACGTAACCCCTGGTTGTTACACTACAGTCCACTGTAACAGCATCGTCTTCTGACACCATGTTCATTGCAGCGCTGTGCACCTTTGTGTAGATGAGCTGTTCCTGCGTGTGTGTCATCATCCGCCAAGAGAAACCATTTACTTTTATCGTAATGCCACTTCAGAAATGGTCTGTTCGGTCCCCAGTGATGCATGGAATGGTACAAGTCCTCACCCGTGCATGGAATGGTCAAAATGTCAAACTTAACCCTTCAAGCCCCAGACAGACCTGCATAGAAAGGGTTAAGCACCCCTTGGTTTCTGTGTTTGCCTGCGTCACAGTATATTTCACTCCCCTCCCCTGGAGCACCAATCCTCAATCTTATCAACCCTTGAACAAAGATCACAATATCCGGGGTGCAGAACGGTCGTTGGTCAGGGTGCGGCGTAACCGCACCCCTCTACGTATGGATGCAAGCATATCACCTGCTGGTGGTTCTGACCCGCTTCCTTCACCCGTCGGGGCAGGAATCTGACTCTTGTCTGGAGCTGAAGGGAAAGGGAACTGCCCATCCCCTAGGGCATGTGCTCCTGCTACAAGCTCCCCAATCTTCTCCACCAGACTGTGCCTATTGTCAGCTATACGACCTCCTCCCAGTTCTTCCTCATCTGCACCTCCCCCTCCATACACATACATTTCTCCTGCACCCCCCCCCAGGCTGCATTGGGGACTCAGGCGCTTGGGAGAAGACTTGGCATAGTCAAGGGGGCTTCCATCATCTGCTCCCAGATAGAAAACGCACTCTTCACTTCCAACACGAGAGCGCCCCCCAAGTCCTCCGCCGGGAGAGTCGGGCACAGTGGGTGTTCTTACTGGCACAATAGGGGGGCGACATGGAATAGGTCCAGCGTTAGATAAAGTGCGTCTGACTGTGGGTTTGGTGGAGGAGTACGTCTTATAGTGGCTACACCCGGCGTCGAGCCTGATTGTGGAGGTGGGGGTGCAGATCCAGAAGGTGGCATGGCAGTGGGCAGACCAGCTGTAGAGGCTGGCCTCTTGGTTTGAAGCATGCGGCGGTAGTTTTGTGCCAAACTACTGCTTCGGGGAACTGTAGAAGATCGGTCAAAATCCCCAGAGCTGTCGCCATCTGCGTCTCCATTCACCGAGTAACAGTCATAGTCAGAACCTACACAGGATGGAAACAATGGCAGGTATAGAGTCTACATTGAAAATCTGGTGCAGTCCCATGTAAATCAATTATATCATGAAAAATTCTGCAACTTTGCAATAGACAGTGGTGGAGTCTTGCAGAGCTAAACGTGCCAGAATTGTGGCTTAATGTGTAACAAAAAAACAGGCGTGAAACCTTTCCCAATTACTATATGCTTAGGACATTTTTCTACCTACCTCGAGAAGGGGACAGAGCTTAGTAAGGAGAGGTGTGTCTTAAAATTTGACTCTTTGGCAACATTTTGGTGCAAAGCATTAGAATACAGTAAGCCAACCAATAGTGGTGTAAAGTTACACATAAAGGACATCATGTACTGTATATATGGGGTTGTGCCCGTAGTCTGGCGTCCTTTCAGCCCAAAAACTGGAGCAGCCCTGTTCTCTAGATTTATAATCAGGCGCACTCCAAAATTAGGAGCATTATCTGACGCCCGCGGCACTTTGTAATGCTCCTGAGATCGGGGAGGGGGAGGGGGCATGTCGCACCACAACCGTTTGATTCTACACATTTATGACGGGAGGATGGCAAAACTGCTGGAACAACCAGACCAAATTAAAAGTGGTTTACCTGAGCCTGATTTGTCATTTTGGAGCTAGAAAGGGCCTAATTTATGGCCCGCAGTAGAACAGGTTCATAAATTTAGGCGCATTCTACCCAATTAATGTGCCAAAATACATACATGTTGCCCAAAATGTCTAATATGTCTACCTAGATGCACCAAATTTATCATAGAGCACAATCTCCTTGATTACACCAAGATGTTGAAAATCCATTTACTGATCTACTCACACAGCTGGGGGTTTGTTAAAATTGTATCCAGTATAGACAATCCTCTGTGAATTAAACATTGTACCAGCACAATTCTCTCTTCTGTCCCGATTGTTTGCTGCAATGTATCGGTGCAGGTAAACGTAGTCGGGTGCTTTCACATGTAGTGTTTTTTTGGTGCATTTTTGGATGCGTTTTTTTGTGCAGGAAGGCACAGCAATTAATGCTGTAAATTTCTGCACAAAAAACGCATCCAAAAAGGCCCACTCTTAGGGCTTGTTCACACGGCGTTTTAACTCTGTGTTACAAGTGCTTTTTAGATCCGTCTCTGGGACTGACAGGATGGACCCAGTAACGGATCTAAACAATTGGCAGTGAGATTATCACTGCGGGCTATGAGGAATATGCAGCGGCGTTCACATGAGAGATCGCCGCTCCGTCTTTGAAAGAAGTGACATGCAATTCTTTCAAAGACGGAGCTGGGGAACACGCAGCAGCGATCTCTCATGTGAACGCCGCTGCGTATTCCTCATAGCCCGCAGTGATAATCTCACTGCTAATTGTTTAGATCCGTCTCTGGGTTCATCCTGCCAGTCCCAGAGACGGATCTAAAAAGTGCTTGTAACACGGAGTTGAAACGCCGTGTGAACAAGCCCTTAGATGATCATCAAGAGTAGATACATTACAATAAAACCTCAGCTGTTAGATACATCTGAGAAATGTAAAAAATCTATACAGATTTTCAACCTTGATGCAAACAATATATTTTCTCCGTCATTAACCGCAAGCATAGATCCTAAAACTAATGAAGAGAAAGTAGCAGAAGTTTTCTTTATAAAGTGGTGAAGCTTTAAGATAGAGGACATTGCGCCAGACTTTTAAGATGTAAAATTGTACTTTTCCAGTTGTGGTCACAGTTAACCTTTCAGAGGGTGGTTTACACAATTTACCTTGTGAGGGAATTGTGTCTTCAGAGCAGGAAGGTGTTGTAGTTTGGGTGCTGTAGCCGCTGGTGTACTGCAGCGAGTCCCGGCTGCTCTTCTGGTGCTCCAGGCTCATGCCCCGCGTCAGCACCATGGCCAGGTCACTGGCGGCGGGGGACACCTCCTCACCGTGCTGTAATAACAGAGCAAAGGGATGTAACACAACGCAGTGGTAGTTAGGCTCTCAACTTAAAACAGGAGGAGACAGGGCGGGGAGTTGTACACTGTACTACTAGGTATATGGAGGTTTGAGGGAGGTTGAATGTTATAGAAATAGATGTAGGTCGAGGAGGGAGAGGTGGGGTCTGGTTTATTACATAGTTACATAGTAAGTAGGGTTGAAAAAAGACATATGTCCTTCAAGTTCAACCAAGGGTGGGGATACTATATTACTAGACATATGGAAGTTCCAGGAGGGAGAGGTGGGGTTTGGTGTACACTATATTACTAGACATATGGTGGGTCAGGGGATGGTATATATTTTATTTTTATTAGATACATAACGGCTCTGTTGCACATTACATTACTGGTGGAGAGTTCACTAGATTATGTGGACAGTAGTTGGAGATTATATCAAATTATCTTCTCACTAGAGTTTACCTTGGCAGCAATAACAGCTGGAGACATCCGGGGCCGATAAGGGTCATCCATGCCCTGATAGCCAGGGCCCAACTCTGCTTCCCTCAGATGTTCCACACGGTCCTTTCTGCGCTGGAGGGAACTTGCAGGCAGCATCTCATATGGACCGGACCGCGACCAATCCTACAGAAAATCCATCATTAGAACACCTATGCTGCCTGAGAATAGGAACATTCTTGTTTGCCTTATAACCGATACAGACGTAATTCTTCTACCATCAAATACACTCATCCTTTTTGGATCCCTAGTTCCAGTTCTCAGAAGTTATGAGCGGTAGGGTTCCATGCTCCATGCATCATAATACTCACTGATGTGGGGGAGCTGCACTCGCTGACTGACTGGCAGGTCTCAGAGGCTTCTGAAGATGCTGAGCTTGAGGATTTCTGATGGAGGGACCAATATATGAGAAAGGAAGGTCCAGTGCTCTGCACTATCTGAACACCTAGCTCTGATCTTACCTGGCTCAAGATGTCCGAGGGCAAAGGTGATGGCGGCTTGGAGTAGGTTGCTTCATGGGAACTGCTTCCGGAGTCCTGGGAGGAGGCGCTCACCAGCCGCTGGGGCCCTCCTGTAGATTGCGGGAGGCTGCGATAGCGACACGCGGAACCCGGTGAGTGGGGGTGCGAGGCAGCTTGCCAGGAGGGGGCAGTTTTTGTACTGTGGTAAATGGTCAGAGCATTGATGATGTAAGACAATGAGACATTACTATGGACAATACACCCTTTACCAGGCATCCTCAAACTGCAGCCCTCCAGCTGTTGGGAAACTACAACTCCCATCATGCATTTATATAATCTATAACAGTGGGAATGATGGGAGTTATAGTTTCCCAACAGCTAGGGGCCGCAGTTTGAGGATGCCTGCCTTTTACATATACCAGGGTGAGGAGGGATCCAGTGATGAAGCTTGGCTGCAGGAAAGGGGGCTAACTCTTCCCTTCATCTACCAGGCCACTCACCTGCACATACTGGACTTGCGAGATCCCGAACTGCTAGGGGAAGAGGGTGGTGTTTGATAGGACCAGGAGTAATCAGATCCCTTCAAATCCTTAATAACCTGTGAGAAAAGAGAATTATTGTTGCCGCATTGCTACTGCTGCTATACTAAGGAGGATGTAGCAGAGTCAGTGCAGAGGAGACCACAGTAGCCAATCAGTTCAGATGAGATGAAAACTGTGACATAACTGCTTTGCAATCATCTTCTGCATTTTCTTATTGTTTCTCACAATATTAAAGCATGGCAAGAAGCAAGTGAAAAATGTAAAATCCCAATTCCAAAACATTTAGGATGTTGTATAAAATGTAAAGAAGAACATGAATGCAAAAATCTGGAAATCTCTTAGCCATACGTTATTCACAACAGAACATAGAACACATATCAGAAGCTGAAAGTTAAACATCTTCCCTTTCATTTCTGAAAATTAACTTATTTAGAAATTGATGGCATCAATAAATTTCAAAAAAGTTGGCATAGGGCCATGTCTACCATTCTATCCCCTCTTCTTTTTACAATAGTCTATAACTATCTGGGAAGTGAGGAGACCAATTACTGGAGGTTTGGGAGAGGAATGTTGTCCCTTTTCTTGTCTGATGTAGGATTCTAGCTGATCAACAGTCCTGGGTCATCTCTGCCAACTTGCTTTCATTGCTAAAGTGAACTTTGGATCACTTTTTCTCTGTCCACAGAACATCCTCCTAGCCTTGAGATTCTTTCTGCTAATGAGAGGTATGGTTGCTGCGCAGCGAGTTTTCCGTCCAAACGCATCAAAAAACACACAGTGTGAAAGTACCCTAAGGGAAAAACAGACCTTGTGCAGCCCCATGTAAATTAAGTTTCATAAATAACAAAGGAAAAAAAAGTTTTGCAACTTTTTAATAGACTTTGGGTTTTATTCCCTCACTTTCTTTTTTTAAGATCTATACTTGTTATTACAAAGGGGCAATATTTTATTATGTAGAACAAAAAATTATCACAGCTTAGGGTTCTATTCAGTTTAGACAGTCTTCTGTGATTATACAGCCTGTACAATAGCAATCAATCGGAGACCTATTTATCAACAGTGGCTAACAGTAAGGGTATGTTCACACAGCTTATTTTGGGGTGCATTTCGCCACGTATTGCTGCGCTTAATACGAGGCAAAATGCGCCCGGCAATTACGGTAATTCATAGCTCTCATAGAGGACTATGGATTACGCCTCGTTCTCCCACGCGTACAATATGATCGTATTGTATGCGCGGAGGGTAAGTGACATATCAATTATTCGCGGCAATTACATGCTGTGAGTAACACAGGTCTATGGGGCCGGTGTATTGCGGCGTGTACTGTACGCACTGCAATACACCGTTTGAACATACCCTAAGATTGTTTCTTTTGCCCAAAGTAACCAATCGGAAGTCCTTTCATTGTTCCAGAGCAGTTTTAAGAATGACTGCTGAACTACGATAGCTTGGAATAAGCAACAAAGACAGTCTGCAATCCGTCCCTGCAATAAGCCGTGTGAACGGCCCTTTAGAGTGCTTTCACACGGTGCGGTTTTGGTGCTTTTTTTCAATGTGTTTTTTGTGCAGGAAGGCACAGCAATTAATGGTGACATTGCTGCAGAAAAATCACAGCAAAAATTGCGGTATTTACCGCGATTTTACCACGATATTTGCTGCGATTTTTGTGCAGCAATGTACAGCATTAATTGCTGTGCCTTCCTGCACAAAAAAACGCACCAAAAATGCACTGTGTGAAAGCACCCTTAGGCTATGTTCACACGGCGTAATTGCGGTATGTACAGTACGTCCGCAATTACGCCGGGTGAATTGGAAGTCGCGCTGATCAGCGCGTATTCCTGTATGCGTTACTCGTGGCACGTATTTGCGGCAAGTAATTGACATGTCATTTATCTCCCCGCACATACAATATGATCGTACTGTACGAGCAGGGAGAGGAGAGGTGTAATCCATAGTTCTCTACGAGAACTATGGATTACCGTTATTTCAGCGCGCAGTTCGCCTGTATTAGAGCGCAAATACGCCGCGGAATGTGCGCCAAAATTAGCCTGTGTGAACATACCCTTACTGTTAGTTTTGATACATGGGGTCTTTGTGTTTCTTTGTGTTTTGATGTGTTTAAAAGCATTTCTCTGCATTCAATAGTAATGCAGTTGAAAAACACAACGTGTGAACGCAGCCTTGGAGGTATGTCAGGTGCAGCTCTAACCTGTTCACTGGCCGCAGGCAGTTTGTGAGGTTCATCACTCAGCAGCATCAGGTCGTCAATTATCGCTTGCAGGTGCGTCACTTCCCCCAACATGTGAATCTCTCCATTCTGAGAGCAAGAAAAACATGACAGATGAATATGAGGTGTCATGTGATCCAATGCCTCAGTGTCTAACATATGCCTGTACTTACCACCACTGGCTGTAACAGTGCGATAAAAGTACAGAAGCGCCCGCGCTCCTCAATCAGCGCCCTGCGCACTGCCTGCTTCTCCGTCTCCTCCAGTAACAGGGACATGTCGTTTACATCTTGTAGGGCATGATCCAGCTGTGGTTGTAGCTCCCCTTTCCCTGTAGTTCGGAGAAAAGACATTGGTGCACATTTGTCAATGCAGTTGTGGCACAATTCTGGTGCAATTTGTGGCAAAAATAACGTACAAGCTTTACACCACTTTTACTATATGTTTTAGACAGTTTTCAGACACCTCTGTGGCTCATCTGACAAAGGGGAATGGCCTCTGTAAAAGGGTTGTGGCTTCATGCAAAAGGGGAGTGGTTTACATGCGCCAGAATTTTAACGCAGCTAGGGACGTAAAAGTAAGCCAACTTAATGGTGGTATAAAGTTAGACTACACAGTTCAAACCTGTGCCATATTGATATATGTTTACTATTTTGCCATAGGCAAACTTAAACTCTATCAGTTCTCTATCTATTAAACACTAAAACGTAACTTTTATTATATCTAAATCTTAACCTCTATACACACTATTTAAAAACCTGATCTCTAACCTCATCATATAACCATTTTTTCTTCTGAAAGAGGGAATAACTCCCTTTCTATCATCAAGTCTGGTGGAACCCCACCTATTAACAGGAGAGCCTTATAACTATAGCAAAGTACTAGCTCCAGTAAGGGATCCCAAGCCAACTACTTGGGCAGTCGTCCCTAATCTCATAGACACAGAACAAATAAGGCCCCCTTGTGACACCGTCTGCAGCAGGTGACACTTGTAGACAGAGGTGAGAGATCACAATTTAAAACGTCATGCCTGACCTCGCAGACATGTTTCGACAGCTAACCTGTCTTTATCAAGGCTTAAGGTCCGATCACATGTGGTCTGAGCTCACTTCCTTTTATATCATGTTAGGTAAACACCCAGTTCAGGTGCTCACCAATTAGCCATCAGAGAATCCACATAAAGCCCATTCCCCCTTCCGTGCGTGCACACTCATAACATGTCCTGCTAAAGCTGCCACCATGCTCTCATGAGCCAACAACCTTCAGTCAAATTCGCCATCTCCATAACGGGCTTGCGCCCCATCTTACCGTACTGCCCGTGCCAATGCACTGCACCAATCAGATATCATAATACTACAGTATTATTAAAATGAGTATGAATATTACATGTGAAAGAGAAGTAGTTTATGAATATAGTCTTGAGACAATACTATACAATGCAGTGGAACATGTATTTAATGGGGCCTGTAGCTCTATTGGAATGAATATGCATATTACATACATAGGAGAAGTGCTTTATGGGAAGATAATATGACAGTGGTCTATTGTACAGTGGAGTTTATATTCCCAATGAATATGCATATTAGATATTGAAGAGAAGGGGCTTATGGGAATTGACAAAGATGGCAGTGTGCTGTGTAATGTGATACCTAGTCTGCTTAGTTCATTCTAGGTGAGGCACGCAGTTGCAATAATATGAGAGAAGTGAGACGGAAGCCCATCACAGTCAGGGCTGAGGTGTCTGTTGGTGCAGTGCATTGGCACGGGCAGTTAGGTAAGATGGGGCGCAAGCCCGTTATGGAGATGGTGAATTTGACTGAAGGTTGTTGGCTCATGAGAGCATGGTGGCAGCTTTAGCAGGACATGTTATGAGTGTGCGCGTGCGGAAGGGGGAGTGGGCTTTATGTGGATTCTCTGATGGCTAATTGGTGAGCACCTGAACGGGGTGTTTACCTAACATGATATAAAAGGAAGTGAGCTCAGACCACATGTGATCGGACCTTAAGCCTTGATAAAGCCAGGTTAGCTGGCAAAACATGTCGGCGAGGTCAGGCATGACGTTTTAAATTGTGATCTCTCACCTCTGTCTACAAGTGTCACCTGCTGCAGACGGTGTCACAAGGGGGCCTTATTTGTTCTGTGTCTATGAGATTAGGGACGACTGCCCAAGTAGTTGGCTTGGGATCCCTTACTGGAGCTAGTACTTTGCTATAGATATAAGGCTCTCCTGTTAATAGGTGGGGTTCCACCAGACTTGATGATAGAAAGGGAGTTATTCCTCTTTCAGAAGCAAAAAGGGTTAAATGATGAGGTTAGAGATCAGGTTTTTAAATAGTGTTTATAGAGGTTAAGAGTTAGATATAATAAAAGTTACGTTTTAGTGTTTAATAGATAGAGAACTGATAGAGTTTAAGTTTGCCTATGGCAAAATAGTAAATATAGTGATCAAAAGTCACTCTTTGTTCTCTTGCGAGATTCCCAATTTTTTGGAGATTATGTGACAGATATTGATATATGTGGCGCTTGGTAAGGCTGTCCAGTCTAACTTAAAAACTGTCTTAGGCCCTGTTCACACGGCGGGTTTGGCCGCGGGTTTCAGCACGGCCAAAACCTCGTACAAATCGCGCCCCAAATGCTCCCAGTTCATTACATGGTTTCCTATGGGAAACCACGTTGCTATGGTTTTGGCCGCAGCTTTGCCGCGCGTTTGGTGTGTAGAAGTTCCTGTCAATTCTTGCAGTGAGTCTTCGGCGCAGTATCGACGTGGGTTTCGCCGTGCTTTTCAGCGCGGGTTTGGGCGCGAGTTTAGTCCTGCCTATTAATTTGTATGGGCGAAAACCTCGGCGCAAACCGCGTCCAAAGCCACGCCCATTCCAAAACCCGCGCCGATAAACCTCGTCGGGAGACACGAATTTGGGTGGAAACAATGAGGCACTCACTGCTACCAGCAAGATGGTCAGGAGAATGGACATTTAGGCTATGTTCACACGGCTTATTTGCGGGGCGTAATTACGTCCCGCAATTATGCCGTGTGGACGGGGGCGGGAGCGGGGGGCCGGCACCTCACCAGCCCATAGACTTTCATTACCAGCGGCACGTATACGCCGCTGGTAATTCACATGCCACTTAGCTCCCCCCGCGGCGTATTCGCCGAGCAGGGAGAGGAGACGTAATCCATAGTTCTCTATGAGAGGCTTTTCTTTGTCGCTTTTTCTTTTCTACTTTTGGTGCAGTTTTCTGGATCAGTCACACTTTATTTTTTCAAAAATGCGTCATGCTGTGGTCGAAGCATTTTCATTTTCAAAGCAGTTTTTTTATTTTTTGTCTTCATAGGCCTCCACTGCTTTTTTCAGCAAAATAAATGTGTGCATGCCATGTATGTTGTGTTTTTGTGCCATTTTTTTTTTCACATTGCAAACCCTGTGACGGACCACGTGAATTGTGATGAGAAAAGCAATACAAAAAATACAATAATATTTGTACCTTTACACACTTTTTTTTTTTTTTTGAAAATTGCATCAAAAACTGCATGAGAACACACATGACACTTATAAAAAAAATGCAGTTTATGATGCTTTTTTGGATCACAAAACATCATGAAAATTTGTGTTAAGCTTTCTGAATATTTACTTTTTGCATTATAATATTTGGCCATTATTTTGAAAAAAAAAAAAGTTTTAAAAACTGCATGTATTTTTTTCCACCAAGCTTGGGGTGCATTTATAAAAATTTTTTTTTTCCAAAATGATATGTTAAGTACATGCATTTTTTAGGTGTTTTTTTCAAACTACATTATTTCCATAACAAATCATGTATGTCATCAAAGGCTTTGTAATATTAAAAACAGGTGATGAGTGTTTTTTTTTTTTTACTACAGAAAAAAATAACAATGGAGGTCAAAATGAACCCAATATGGAAAAAAGAAAACACCAGAAAGAAAAAATGATATGTATGAGTGCGTTTTAAATTTCCCCATTGACTACCAGATAAAAACGGACAGCGGAAGTTTTTACAAAAAAAGCCGACAGGTAAATCTTAAAAACTGCTAGCACATATTTTTACTGATGCAGATTTTAAATCTCAGTTGCATTAAAAAAAAAAAAAAAAAAAAAGTGCTGTTACTTGGGAACTATAGCGTAGATTATGCCCATGGAATTAGGTTTAAAGGGATTGTCTCACTACATTGATTCGTCTTGTTTTCTTGGTTTCATTTTGAATTCATGGGCTTGTTTACTGGCTTCTACTAAGCTGCAGTAGAAGCCAGGACTGTAGCTATAGCAACCAGTGCTGGCAACCTATCAGAAGAGATTGAACAGGTCTGTAGCTATAGCGACCTGAGGAGCTGATGCAGCCCATACAAGAGGGGATATCTAGGAATAGGTATTACACTATTAAAGTACGTATATTGCAAAATGACTTGTTTTTGCGAGATCTTTAACCTAAAAAGCAATCCTTGTAGTCAGACAACCCCTTTAATAAAATAAAATCCACATCAAGAAAAAAGTGACATGACAAAGGGTGTCGAGTAGGGAAAATACACCATATGATCACTAAAACTTTTTTTTTTAATGCATTTTTTAGTTGCATGTTTTCTATTGTGTTTTTTTTATAACAAATCATGTAATATATAGATCATGTGATTTAACAACTGCTCTTTGAATCACATGATTTGTAAAGTGAAAATGTGCTACAAAAATATAATATTTTTAAGCGAAAATATAAAAAGATCTACAGTAAAAAAAAAAATTGCAAAAACTGACTGTAAAATTTCAACTGGGGTAAAAAACGCATGGAAAAACACGCCCAAACCCGTGTCTAAAACCGTGCAGAGGTTTTGAAGATCTCCATAGATTCCTGTGGGGATTTTCAGCATTGAAAACACTTAAAGAATTGACACGATACTACTTTTTCAGTGCCCAAAGCAATGTCCAAAGAAGCGCAGAAAATGAGTGGAAAAACCTTACTGTATATGAACTACAACGCTGCTTTACAAAGGAATTAAAGAAAATGAACTGGGGGCGTTTTGCAGACTTTTTTTAAGCTGTTTTGGGGAACACGCTCTGAAATCCTCGCCTAAAAGAGTGTCAAAATTAGCTATGTGAACATATCCTGAGACTGTCCTTGTTGCCCATAGCAACCAATCAGAGCGCAACTTACATTTTTCCACAGCTTTAAAAGAAATGAAAGCTGAGCTCCAATTGGTTGCTATGGGCAACAGGGACAGTCTTGTTGGGTTGACAAATAAGGCCCTGTGTCTTCACCTCGCTTTATTTTGGCTAAAAATGCTGTCATCAGATGTTGGCTAGGAACCGATACAGAAATATAAAACACACTATATACAGCGCTTCTCCCTCACTCTAGATGTGTTTTCTTTAGGTCAATGGTGTTTTGTCACATCCAACCTGCTACATATGTGTTCTTTTTTTTTTTAGGCGGTTTTCCACATTTTATTTTTTTCTACTTAAAAAAATCCATGTGTTGTTGAGTTTTTGTTGCTGTGTCTATCTGTATTACTAAGGGTATGCTCACACGGGGTCATTTCTGCACGCATTTCACCGCATATTTGCGCTCTAATACGGGCGACATGCGCGCAAAATTACAGTAATCCATAGTTCTCAGAGAACTATGGATTACGCCTCCTCTCCCTGCTCGTACAATACGATTGTATTGTACGCACGGGGAGATAAATGACATGTCAATTACTTGCGGCGAGTAATGAATGTCAATGGGTCCGGCGGGCTGCCATGGGAGTACGCCTGTATTAGCGCGAGTTCCCGAAACACATGATATACTGCGGCACATACTGTATGCGCCGCAGTACATCGTGTAAACATACCCTATGGCTATGTCTACAAAGCGCTGGATTCTCGTCGGATTTGTAGCGAATTCAGTATTTAGAATATGCTGAAAATACCTGACTGTAGCCAGCGCTGTGTAGACTTCAATAGAAAATCCGGGCTGTAGTCTACGCAGCACAGGTTTTCTACTGAAGCCGCCGTCCATCCGGTGGAAGACAGAACATGTTCTATCTGCCACCGGATTCCTGTGTAGCCCATCAACTGGGTCAGCGGGAAATCTGAAAACCAACCGCAACTTTTGGTGCAAACCCGTGCCAAAATGCCACAATACAGCAATGTTAAATGCCGTCGGATTTTGGATGGCATTCTAACATTGCTGTGTAGACGTAGCCTAAGGCTATGTTCACACGGCTTATTTGCGGGGCGTAATTACGCCCAGCAATTACAGCGTGTGAATGGGGGCGTGGCGGGAGCGGCACCTCGCCGGCCCATAGACTATCATTACTAGCGGCGCGTATACGCCGCTAGTAAATGACCTGTCACTTATCTCCACCAGCGGCGGATTCGCTGAGCAGGGAGAGGAGACGTAATCCATAGTTCTCTATGAGAACTGTGGATTACCGTAATGACTGGGATGTATTCCAGCCGTAATTCGCGCACTACGGCGCATAATTACGGACTGAAATACGTCCCATTTTAAGCCGTGTTAACATAGCCTTAGGCCGGTATATATCCACACAAGTGGTCTACAGTTGGATTTTAAAGTGGATTCAGTATTTAGAATCCGCAAAAATTAGATTGTAAACCATTCCCATAGACTGCAATAGAAAATCCGAGCCATAGCGGATTATAGAACTGTTTTAAGGCAGGTGGCGCCTGAAATCCTACAGAACGTGACAAAAAACAAAAACGGATTTGAATTAGAATCCAAGCAGTATTTTACACTCTGCTGTGTGGACGCAGGATAAGGGTATGTTCACACGATGTATAGCGGCATGTATAGTACAGTGAAGCACGGAGGGGTGACTTCATAGACATTCATTGTTAGTGGCGAATATTGACATGTCACTTTTCTTTTTTTATTGTACGCGTGGGGGGAAAACGCCTAACGGCCAAAAGCCGTGTGAACATACCCTAATTCTGATTCACAGAGAAATCATTAAACCACATGATCTATGAATTAAATAATTAGTTATGGTAAAAAATGCAGCAGACAAAACACCACTAAATAAATGCAGGTCTTAACCCCTTAAGCTATGTTCACATGGGTTAACTACAGGACGTAATTACGCCCCGCAGTTACGCCGTGTGGCCGGGGGCGATAGCGGGGGAGGGAGCGGGGGGCCGGCACCTTGCCGGCCCATAGACAATCATTACCAGCGGCGCATATACGCCGCTAGTAATTCACATGTCACTTATCTCCCCCCTCGGCGTATTCGCCGAGCAGGGAGAGGAGACGTAATCCATAGTTCTCTATTAGAAATGTGGATTACTGTAGTTACTGGGACGGATTCAGCCCGTAATTGGCGCACTCCAGCGCGTAATTACGGACTGAATTACGTCCCGCAGTTATCCGTGTGAACATGGCCTTACTGACATATGACGTATGAGTGCGCCATGGTGTCGCCAAGTTCTTATGTAGAAGGCTTACTCGCTAGGTCCGCTACATAGGAGGAGGGTGCCAGCTGCTACCCGCCGCTAACAGCAGGGAACTAAGCAAACTCCAATCCCTGCTGTTCAACCATTTAGAGGCAATGATCATGGCAGCTGTGTCTAAATGAATGAGAAACGATGCTGCACACTGATTATCACTCCGATCGGTGCCCCTGCAGCAAGGTCGTGTGGTGCCAATCAGTTAACATGTCAGCTGAAAGCCTAATTAAAACCTCCATAGCTGCCATGTTAAAAAGTATTTATCATCCAGACGACAAGGGATTTCAGTCAGTTTTACAGGCAGTTTTCAATTTGAAAACCGTCTGTAAACCGACTTGTAACCTTTTACATTGATTAAAATAGAAAACCCGTTCAGTAGTTCACACTGAACGGATTTTTCGCCGGACGGTTTTGACACCGCCGGCGTTCCTAAAAACTTAGAACATGTTCATTCTTTCACCCGGTTTTAGAGTAGAACATGAACATGTGGGTGTGAAGGAGGATGGCTTGAATCCGCAAACCCCGGACAAAAGCTGTTCCCCTATGTGACACAAAAGACAAAATACCGGTCGGAAAATACATCAGTATTACAGGGAAACAGGCTTTAGGTTCACTTTCTTATCCAGTGATCATTATCTAGTAGGATTCCTTCTGTTGGGAGATACCAATTGTGCGGGGGGAGCTGGGGATATAGCTGCTTGTACAGAATGATCTGAGTCTCTCACTACATGCACTGCAGCAGGCACAGCACACTGAGGACATAGTGTGACAGGGTTTACAGGCATCTAAATTACACTGCTGCTAGTATTATTTCCAGCACAGAAATAACAGCCCAGAGCTTGCCAATGTGCTCATGATGTAGATTTCCTGGCTCCCCCTTTTTACAGTGGAGTCTCCCAGCTCAGAAGCAGTTAGTTTGATAGATCACTATCTTGAAAGCTCTGTCTTAAGGGGAGAGCGCTTTTTCTAAAAACTGAATTATATGCTTTGATTTCCCTAATGAGGCATATTTATGAAAGTGTCCCTTAAAAATTGGAATAAAAAGTGATCAAAAAGTCGCATGTATCCCAAAATGATACCAATAAAAACTACATTTTAGTCCGCAAAAAATTCACTCTTAGTCAGGTCCATTGGTTGAAGAACAAAAAAGGAATTTTCGCAGAAAATGTCGCTGCAGCACAAATTTAAGAAATAATGTTTGTATTTTTTTTTAAGTAATTAAACATAACGAAAACCCTACATATTTGATATTTCTGGAATTGTATCAATTTGCAAAATACAAATAATACATCATTCATACCGAAAACGACATAAAAACCGCAGCAAACATGGCACAAGTAGGTTTTTTTCGCATTTCACCCCACTTAGAATATATTTTTCGTTTTCCCAGTATATTCTATGGTGTACGAACCAATGGCACCATTAAAAAGTACATCTCAGCCTGCAAAAAACGAAGCCCTCACGTCTACGTAGATGGAAAAATAAAAATATTATGGCTCTCAGAAGGTTGGGTGAGGGGAAAATGAAGAGCCAAAAATTATAACCAACTGTCAGGAAGGTGTCTAACAAAGTTTTTTGTAAAATGGCCGCAGGTAACAAACCAAAATAACACATGAAACACAGAAAAATGCACTCAATTTTTTAAGTAATTTTTTTTTTACCTAAAAAGTAACACAAAAACAAATCTGTGGCGAAAGAGGGAGATTCACACACAATACTTTTTTTTTTTTTTTTTTTTTTTTTAAACAGCCACTGCAGTTTTTCATTCAGTTATGAGTCAAAGCCAGAGATCGATACAGTAGGAAGGAGAAGTACAAGTTCTTTCTTTATACTATGAGAGGTATTCGTTTGAAGCTCAATCCCCACTCTGGCTCCAAAAACGAAAATAAAAACTGCCACAAGATATGTAGCGTTTTTAGCAAAACAAATTTAATGGTTGAAACAAACCTACGGCAATAGTTGCAATGATATTTTATTTTGTGCCATATTCTTTGATAAACCCCTTATGGGTAGGTTCATCTAACGTACACGGCAGGACACATGCCCTAAACAAATACAAGAGTGGCGTCCATCACCTATAGGGTCACATTCTAAAAAAGACGCACTTTCTTTCCCCAAAATTTGGGAGGAAAATGGTGGTATGTCTTAAAGTCCGAAAAATACGGTAGGCGCGCCTTATGGTCCGGTGCGTCTTAAAGTCCGAAAAATACGATAGGTGAGTCTTATGGTCGGTGCGTCTTAAAGTACGAAAAATATGGTATGTTTTTTCTGGACTACAAACGAATTCTGTTGGGCTAATTAACCCCATAGATGCATTTAACGTGTATTTTGGAAGCTCTTCCAGTGTAAATGCCAAACATAATGTGAACTGACCAGATGGGGTACAAAGGTCTGACCATTAGTGACGGCCGTTGATCACAGACCAAAGTGGCAGCAGTGTGAAGATTTATCTCCTGCTGGCTCCACTTGTCCACATGGTTGGCAATAATAGTCAATGGCTGTACATTTGCCAGTTTCACTGCCATTTTGTTCTAGCTACCAGTGAGTGGATCCTCAACAATCTGCCATTGGTTGCACATCCTATACTTCTATAATCAGAAGACCCTTTTCATGGACCAGTGTATATAAAGCTTCAACACTACAACTTTCAAAGATATTCTGTTTCAATGTCTCACTATTTTCAGGATCCCTGCTTGCTATAAGGAAACGGAAACATTCTAGTTTCCACCAAGAAGCTAAAACAAGGATTTTTTTCTGCTTCCAGGTGTAAACTAGAATGCTCCCATTCACTGACAACAATCAGAGATCTTGAAAATGCCAAATCCCTCTTTACATGGAAACTACATGTGGCCATGATGACCAGTAAACATAGTGGAGGCAAGGCTTAGGCTCTGCACACAGGTGGAACCGTCCATCCACTGACTCATTTGAAGTCACCTCTGTTGTTTCCTCTCTGGGTCTGCCTCTCCTCCATAAATATAAGTTCACACGGCGTAATTGCGGCATGTACAGTATGCGCAGCAATACGCCGGGTGATTTGGGAGTTGTACATAGTCGGCGCGAATAAGTGACATGTAACTTATCTCCCCGTGCGTACAATACGATCATATTGTATGCGTGGAGGGGGAGAAGCGACGAGGCGTAATCCATAGTTCTCTATGAGAGCTATGGATTACCGTAATTGTGGGGTGCATTTCGCCGCATATTGAAATACGTCCGCAATTACGCGGCAAAATAAGCCGGGTGAACATACCCTAAGGCTTAGTGCATACTGCGTTTGACCATACGTCAAAACGTGTGAGTTATAATGTACATGTTAAATGTATGTCAAACATACACTGTTTGGAGGAGACATTTGACATCCGTTTTTTTTAACTAGCTTTTCTATTGGCTGTCACCCGTTTTTTCCCTGCAATTTGATTGGGTGGTAGTTTTATATATTTCATGACTGATGTAAACGTATTCGTTTACAACATGGGCACATGCATTAGAATACGTTTTCCATTGGCATACATTTAAAGAAGTATACTGTAACATATACATTCTTTTAAACTTGAAAATGCGCAGGGCGCCACGTCTTTCATCTATTAACGCATATTTGACGCAAAGTGTAGAAACGGACACTATGTCAATGTACATTGCTCATCCGTCCACCTATACGTCAATGAACACTTTAACTCATCTGTTTTTCATTGCGTCAGAACCGATCCATGATCTGTTCAAAAGAACGTAGTGTGCACTGAGCCTAAGCCCATCCTTCTGAGATCTCCCCTTCTAAGATCATCAGGCTTTAAATCTTAGCACCTCCTGGAGACCAGATCCTCAACAGCAGTAAACCAGTGTGATCGTTGACTGCAGTTGCCATCACCTGCGCTCTATCTAATATATTATCTACTATGCCTCCCCCAACCCTGCTCCAGAGGATAGTCACTTACCTAGAACTTCTACAGGAAGAAGTGGAAGGCAATGCAAGAAAAAAGGAAAGGAAGGTTAGTGAGAAACAGGCATGCAAGAAGTCAGGTCATCCCACCCCCACATTATACCTTTACCCCTGACTACTCCCCAAGTATCACAGCAGTACAGCGCGGAGGAAGGAAATGGTTAAGGAAAAAAAATTATACATTGCAGAAAATACAGGAGAGCTAATAATGAATGAAGAGTATGAATACAAGATAGCTTATAACTTACGGGGATGTGTTGGATGCTTATGATCATCATGATATATGTGGTATTGGTTATGTTGAAGGGTTTGTGCCAAGATAGGTGACAAATATCTGATTGGTGTGGATCCCACCCCATCGATCGAGGGACACAGACAACCTGTACTTCCTCGCCGCGCTAAAGGCGTCAAGGAAGGTTTGAATGGAGCAACAATCAAACATATACACTGCTACTCCATTCAGAGTATATTGCTCGGCTCTCTCCATCGCGCCTGTAGACTTTGAATATAACAGCAGTGTGCATGTTCGACCACTGCTCCATTGAAGCGCTTCCTCTTCACACCAGTGCGGTGAGGGAGAAAGGGGTCTCGGGGCCCCCGTTTTAGTGAACAGAGCTGGGACCCCTAACTATCAGATATTTATAACCTTTCTTGTGGATGGATGATAAATGTTTTTTGTGGTACAACCCCTTTAATGATGATGCTGAATGCTTGGTTGTACTTACCTTTCCGAGCTTTCTTTTGCAGTTTCAGTGTATCGGAGGATTTTTTCTTAATCTCGTGCCGTGCTCGCTTATATTCTGTGGGGAGACGCAGATTATGAGGTTCGTAGATATGATAGCATTTGTATCATGCTCCTCTGTGACCTGCAGCACAGGTAAATACAGCTTTATGGTTGCAGTATTTGGGGGCGGGGGGGGGGGGGATTGAGCTAGGTTCAAATCACATTTATGGCCTTTATTTAATATACACACTTAGACTAGGTCTACACTGCATTGGACAAAAAGCGGCTGAAAGTTGACTGTTTTTTTTTTCCGATGCAGGACCATGGTTTTTGTCATGTTTTGCTCAAAAACCGGGTCCGTTCTAGTTTTTTTGCCGTCACCCATACAACTGACTTTTATGGGAAGACGATGGAAAAAAATCAAAGCGCCGACGTATTATACAACATGTTGTATAATACGGTAGTGCCAAAAAGACGATCGGAGAGAAAACGACCTGTGGAGACAACAGGTCGTATTATCTATTGTCGTCTATGGGGCTGCCTGAATGATTGTATTTTTAGAGGTTTTAAAATCCTAAAACCGCCGAAAATACGATTGTATTGCTTTACTGTAAAAGGCATATACAATTAAAGTACATGGTTTTTTTTTTTTCATAATTTGTATTTTTTATTAAAAGTTTCCAAATGAACAGATACAATATGCTTCTCATTTTATGGGTTGTACGTAGAATTGCCGCCCCCCCCCCCCCAAAAAAGTGATTCTCCTATATCTCAGCAAGCCTAAGGGTATGTTCACACCGCTTACGCGCTGCAATATGGCGGGTGTTTTGGAAGCTCACACAGATCAGTGCATACATCCAAACCACGGGAAGCCGGCCCCCGGACAGCGTCACTGGCACGCATTGTCAAGAACTGACATGTCACTTCTCTCCCCGGGTGTACAATACGATCGTATCGTACGCCCGGGGAGACGACGCGTAATTCATAGCTCTCTATGAGAACTATGAATTACCGTAACCGCAGCGCACATTTCACCGCGTATAATGTGCAATACATGGCGAAATACAAAATAAGCCTTGTGAACATACCCCAATACTTTTCCTGGAAAAATAGGAATCTTTAGCATATAATATAATCAATGCAATGGATCAACAGCACAAAAAAGACAAAGGCAGTAACAAAAGGTATACGGGAATATAGGTTTCTTGCTATTAAGGGAATATCAGTAAAAAGTACATATTTTTTACTGGATGTGGTTGTATGGAATGACATAGGCTCCTGCGGTATTCCGTACTTTTGCCCTATGTCAGGAAGCATAGTCCTATCTGACACATCTAGCTTGTATATCAGGAGTTTCTTGGCATACGTGTCAAACGTGATGTGCACCTAATCTAATGTGTAGCTAATCCTGAGCCTGGCACTGCCTAATAAGCAGTAACTGGTCCATATCTGATGTGACAGCAGCTTTTGTGTGTATACTACCCGGCAACGGTGCGGATAATGTGTGTGTATGTGGGGGAAACTCGGTTCGACTGATGTATTTGGGTGTTGAAGGAACGGTGCACTTGTCATTGGATTCACTCTGTGGCTGACGTACAGTTGAGTTTGGGGGGGTGCTGTGGGAGTGATCAATGAAGGGACCTCAGTGGCTGGTATGCAGGTAATATGTGGGGTACATGTTCACTGGAGGTGCTGTGAGGCCGATATGCAGTTGAAGTGAGGAAACTCCTCACCTCTTGCATGCTCTTTGTCCAGTGTATTTGCAGTTTTCTTCCAGTCTTCAATCCTTTCCTGTAGAGGAGTTATTAAACTCTCCATGAGGGCACTGCAGAGAAAAAAGCAATCCAACAGTATTTATGGGGATAATGTGATGGTGGACGTGGGTGAACTGTATTCTTGTTGTGGGTAAAAGACAGCTGGCTATGACTCTACAATAACAGATCTAAGTACAGGGGGCTTCAGGTCTACAGAAGAGCACACAGGGCACGGGGGCACCTCCTGCAACCAAGGTCACCCTGCAGACTGTTCCTCCCATTCTAGACTTGCAGCCATCACATGGTTTTATTTGTTTGTGGGTGCATGTACGGTTGGGTGACCTGTAATAGGTTCCTTTCACAGGTGCTTCCTTTTCCATGTAAACCTCTCTTCAGCTGCCTCTATGCTGTTGCTGATTCATATAATTTGGGGATTGTGCTCATTGAAGTAAGAGTATAGAAAGTGGAATAGTTCTGTAGATCTAGACCCGAAAATGGTTTCATATTTCTAATGCTTCTGCATTTATTTGGTAAAACTTTTCAGGACTTGACATCCGAATTTGATATTCCTAACTCCTGTTTTTTTCAGTACCTACAACTAAGACATGCGCTACAGACGCAGTTTCCAAGTGCCTCAATACCCTTTCAGGACTTCCCCTCTCTTAACTGCTGATTTCTCCTACTCGTGGCCTGGTTACCTGTTTTTAGGTGTCCTTATTGAGACAAAGATTGGGTACTCCATTTTTAGCCAAAAAAGACCACTTGGAGATGGAGAAGGAGCTATATCTGACACTCAACAGGCTATGGTATTGGAGACTCCTAAAGTAGTCTCTCCAAAATACAGTAAACATGCGACTCAACTATATATTTTACATTGAGCATATTACAAAACTACCCTGTTTCCCGAAAATAAGACATGGTGCATTTTTTTAATGCAATTCAGAGTTTGGCTGCTTATGCTGATGTTTGTGATGAACTCACTACAGTATATTAATACATGTTAATGTTTTGTTCAACTGTACATGTGAATTCTTGTTCATGGAAAAATAAGACATCCCCTAAAAATAAGTCTTAGCTCGAATTTAGTAGCAAAAATTAATATAAGACACTGTCTTATTTTCAGGGAAACAGGGTAATCATCAATGTAATTCTTAGACCAATGCCCAAAATGCCTCTCTACTCCTGGTGCTTTCTTCCATTTATCCTGGTCCTGTGCTAGGATTCAGGGTTTCTGGAGGTAGGTTCTTCGATTTCTGAATGATGAGATGGGATGTCCAGTGGCAGATGATCCTAAATCTTGCCTTCTGTTCCTAGATCCTGAGGATTACCCATTCTCTGCTGATCATACATGTCTGTCTGAACTACTATTTATTGCAAGGAAAACTATCGCACCCCTACTAAGCGAGAATGGATTAACTCTGTCAAGGCTACTCTACCTTACAAAAAATATATTTACATTGCGGCTGTCCTGATAAATTCTGTACTGTCTGGCAGAGATGGCTAGCTAACGCAAGTACCTGATGTTCACCCCTCTGTTTGGATTCGACTGGATCTGGTCTGACTAAACTTAGGGTATGTTCACACGGCATCTTGTGTCCGTGTGAACATACGCTTTTGTGTTGCGTGTCTGACATGTCAATTCTTGGAGCGCATCGGAAAGACGGATCGGACAGACGCGATGCAAACACTCATGTGATGCGTGTTTCACATTGCCGGCAGTGATAAACGCACTGCTAATTGTTAGATGCGTGTCTGGGTCCGTTCAGACAGACCCAGACACGCATCACAAAAGCCTATGTTCACACGGACACAAGATGCCGTGTGAACATACCCTTAGCCCTAATTTGGTTGGCCTGTACCAGACACCTCGTCTCATATTCTGGCTAGAGTCTCCACTATTTCCCAACCACTGGTGTTACACAATTTTTTTTTAAAGACCCCCTCCTAAAAGATCCTTCCAGAAGACAAATATACCACAGACACTTTCTTTTTGTTTGTATGTTTCATTATTACATCTGATACTTCAGGTTTATTACTTCTGTAAAAACATGATCATATTCATTATGATTTTGCTAAATGCCCTCACACTCATAATTGTATTGCATGCTGTATTTCCTTTTCTATTTATTATGCCTTACTTGCATGTGACTCCTGTATTTGTATTCTTTTATTTTTGGATCCAATTGTCTTATTACATTATTAATCTTGTTTTTAAAAAAAAAAAAAAAAAAAAAGTTCTCACTTGGTGAAGTGTCTGAGTTTGCTCTCGATGCTCCGGTGTCTCATACACATGCGGGTGAGGGCAGATCCAATGTCACGTGTGGCCCCTGCAAAGGCAATTAGTCACAGTGAATCCATGTATATGATGAGAAAATAACAAGTTGACATGATTGCGGCAGTGGTAGCTTACCTCGGGTATTTGTAGCCATGTCTGCCACTTTCTGAAAAGCATCAAGGAAGGCGACAGCAGCCAGCACTGTTGTCCTGGTAAGAGAGAGACCGTACAGCCAGAGGGTCAATAGTGTCAGAAGAAGACCTTTTATCTTGCACAAATTGTGCCAAATGTATGAAGATGGCATAATATGTGGTGAAATGTTCAGTTCAGCAGGCAATGCTTCTCCTTACACAGACACTTATTCATACCAGTACATGGCATTAATACTTAATACAACGGTATTGTACTTCTGAGATGTTTAGCATTGCCTCTTTATGTATTGGTGTCATGTGGGTACTATATGGCTATATTATGTGGCCAGTGGATTCATGGCATCCAAGCCACGTGGACTACAGCTCAGATTTTCTATTGAGGTCTATGGGGATGGTTTACAGTTAGATTTTCATCGGTTCCAAAATCCATGTCAAAATCCAACTGAAAAACCTTGCAGTGTAGATGGACCCTAAGGGTATGTTCACACGGCGTAATTTCGGCGCGCATTTCGCCATGTATTTGCGCTCTAATACAGGCGAGATGCGTGCTGAAAATAGGGTAACCCATAGTTCTCATAGAGAATTCTGGATTACGCCTCCTCTCCCCGCTCGTATAATACCATCGCATTGTACGAGCGGGGAGATAAAGTGATGCGTCGTGGGAATACATGCATATTAGTGCGAGCTCCCAAAAGACACGATGTATTGCAGCGCGTACTGTACGTGCCGCAGTACATCGTGTGAACATGCCCTTAGGCTATGTTCACACGGCTTAAATTGGGACGTATTTCGGCCCGTATTCCGAGCCATACTGTGCTCTAAATACGGGGTGAGATACGTCCCAGTCATTACGGTAATCCACAGTTCTCATAGAGAACTATGGATTGCGCCTCCTCTCCCCGCTCGGGGAGATATGTGACATGTCATTTACTAGCGGCGAATACGCTCCGCTAGTAAAGAATGTCTATGGGGCCGGCGGGCTGCCGCCCCCTCTCCCCCACCCCACGGGAGTCTGCACGAGTTCCCGAAGTCCCAGCGTAATTGCGGGACGTAATTACGCCCTGCAATTATGCCATGTGAACATACCCTTAGGCTCCATTGACATTACTTTCGGCGCGTATTCGCCGCGAATAATTGACATGTCACTTATCTCCCCGCGCGTCCAATGCGATCGTATTGTACGAGGGGGGAGAGGAGGCGTAATCCATAGTTCTCTATGAGAGCTATGAATTACCAAAATTTTGGCGCCCATATTAGAGCGCAAATACGTAGAAAAATGCGCACCAAAATTACGCCGTGTGAACATACCCTAATACTACTTACAGCTGCAGACTTATTATAATTGCATCTAGGCTAGCGCTTATTTTTGGGGGAGGGCTTATTTTTGGAAAAACACGGTACCTTTTGGGCAGATTGGTTTAAGCCTTAGGCTATGTTCACACGGCTTAATTGCGGGACGTAATTACGCCCCGCAATTACGCCGTGTGGACGGGGGCGGGGCGGGAGCGGGGGAGTAAGCAGGGGGCCGGCACTTCGCCGGCCCATAGACTATCACTGCTAGCGGCGTATACGCGCCGCTAGAAAGCGACATGCCATAGTTCTCTATGAGAACTGTGAATTACCGTAATGAATGGGCCGTTTTCGGCCCGTAATTGGCGCACTTCTGCGCGTAATTACGGACCGAAATACGGCCCATTATAAGCCGTGTGAACATGCCTTTATGGGTTCCAAAGTCTTTATCAATAGGGAGAAACAAATTCTAAAAAAATATCTATACCCCTCCTTTTATCCCCATCTTTACCCACCCATGGTTGGAAATGCTTGACACATGTCTTTTTACAACCGTACTATTTTCATTTACTGATAGCAAGTACAGTGGGAGAAATTTACAGTGAGGGAAATTTAGGATTGTAATTGTACCAAAAACTGGTATAAATGTATAGACTTATGAGATTAATAGTAATGGAAGAGAAGATGGCTGCAGACACTGCAAAGTATAAATTGATTTTGAGTGCAAGACTGGGACAAGGCATTCTGGTTCCCTAGGCAAATAAGGCATATCGTGCCCCGCCCGCTTCCCTCTCCCCATGGCATGGAAAATTCAGCCCGCTCCATCCCTCCTTGCGCCCCCTTTTGGCCATGTTCACACGGCTTATTCTGGGATGTAATTCAGTCCGTAATTACGTGCCGAAGTGCGCCAATTACGGGCTGAATCCTTCCCAGTAAGTACGATAATGCACAGTTCTCATAGAGAACTATGCAATACGTCTCCTCTCCCTGCTCGGCGAATACGCCGGGCGGGGAGATAATTGACAGGTCACTTTCTAGCGGCGTATACGCGCCGCTAGCAATGACTGTCTATGGGCCGGCGAAGTGCCGGCCCCCCGCTCGCTCCCCCGCTCCTGCCCCCGTCACACGGCTTAACTGCGGGGCGTAATTCCGCCCCGCAATTACGCCGTGTGAACATGGCCTTTCTGTCTGGGATGAAGTGGCGTCTTAGGCGGTCGCCTACCTTTGCCTGCCCATCGTCCCAACCCTGATTGAGTGTCGTCTGGTTGCATTGACTTCCATTCTAGCCCTGATTTGAGGGCCTAGCTTCAGAAAAGGTGTTAAGGTTCCTCTGCATATACAGTTTTACCCTTCTTAAAGAAGACCTGACAGGTCTGTTTTGTTAGGCCATGTTCACACGGCTTAAAATGGGCCGTATTTCGGTCCGTAATTACGCGCCGAAGTGCGCCAATTACGGGCCGAAAACGGCCCATTCATTACGGTAATTCACAGTTCTCATAGAGAACTATGGATTACGTCTCCTCTCCTCCCGCCCGGCGGATTCGCCGGGCGGGGAGATAATTCACCTGTCACTTTCTAGCGGCGTATACGCGCCGCTAGCAGTGATAGTCAATGGGCCGGCGAAGTGCCGGCCCCCTGCTTACTCCCCCGCTCCCGCCCCCGTCCACACGGCGTATTCGGCGAAATTAGTCCCGCAATTAAGCCGTGTGAACATAGCCTTAAATACTATATCTCCATGAAATAACAATCCTGGAGCATCTTCTCTTTTAACTCTGCGTTGTATTATTCCTCTGTTATTCCTTCTAGAAATGTATTACTGAATCTGTCAGCTGGGTGTTATCATTACAGTTTTCAAAGGGGTGTTTCCTGCAGACACTTACTGGACAATATCAGACTGTTCAGGGACCCTTCCCCCAATTGACAACGCCCAGCTGACAGATTCACTAATGCATTTTTGGAAGGAATATCAGGAACAGCACAACACAATACAGTAGGGAAAATAAGCATTTGATACACTGGAGATTTTGCAAGTTTTTCCACCTACATAGAATGGAGAGGTCTATAATTGTTATCTTAGTTACGCTTCAACTGTGAGAGACAGAATCTAAAAAATAATCCAGAAAATCACATTTTTAAATAATTAATTTACAATTTTATCTAATGAAATAAGTATTTGATACAATAGAAAAACAGAACTTAATATTTTGTACAGAAACTTTTTTTGCAATTAGAGAAGTCAGACGTTTCCTGTAGTTCTTGACTAAGTTTGCACACACTGCAGCAGGGATTTTGGCCCACTACTCCATACAGATCTTTCAGGTTTTGGGGCTGTCCATGGGCTACATTTAGTTCAACTCCCTCCAAATATTTTCGGGGGTTCTGATCTGGTGACTGCTTAGGCCAATAAGGGACCTTGAAATGTTTTTTACTGAGCCACTCAGTTCCCCTGGCTGTATGTTTCAGGTCATTGTCCTGCTGGAAGACCCAGCCACGACCCATCTCCAATGCTTCGAGGGAAGGAGGTTGTTGGACAAAATCTCACGATACATGGTTCAATCCATCTTCTCTTCAAAACGGTGCAGTCGTCCTGTGCCCTTTGCAGAAAAGCACCCCCAAAGTATAATGTTTCCACCCAAATGCTTCACGGTTGGGATGGTGTTCTTGGGGTTGAACTCATCCTTCTTCTTCCTCCAAACACGGCGAGTGGAGTTTAAACCAAAAAGCTCTATTTTGGTCTCATCAGACCACATGACCTTCTCCCATTCCTCCTCTGGATCATCCAGATGGTCATTGGCAAACTTCAGATGGGCCTGGACATGTGCTGGCTTGAGCAGAGGGACCTTGCATGCCCTGCAGGATTCTAATCCATGACGGTATAGTGTGTTACTAATGGTAATCTTTGAGACTGTGGTCCCAGCTCTATTCAAGTAAATGACCAGGTCCTCTCATGTAGTTCTGGGCTGATTCCTGACTGGGCTGATTCACAATCATCCTTACCCCACAAGGAGATCTTGCATGGAGCCCCAGACCGAGGAAGATTGACAGTCAGCTGGTTATTCTTCCATTTTCTAAAAATTGTGCCAAAAGTTGTTGCTGTCTCCGAAAGCTGCTTGCCTGTTGTCCTGAAGCCATTCCCTGCCTTGTGCAGGTTTACAATTTTGTTCCTGGTGTCCTTAGCTCTTTGGTCTTGGCCATGGTGGAGAGGTTGTAGTGTGATCGATGGAGTGGACAGGTGTCTTGTATACAGATAGCACGTTCAAACAGGTGCAATTAATACAGGTAATAAGTGAAGAGTAGGAGGGCTTCTTAAAGAAAAACAACAAGGTCTGTGAGATCCAGAATTCCTGCCGGTTGCTAGGTGGTCAAATACTTATTTCATGCAATAAAATGCAAATGAATTATTTTAAAATCGTACATGTGATCTGCTATATATATTTTTTAAATTGTCTCTCAGAGTTGACATGTACCTTCGATAAAAATGACAGATCTCTCCATTCCTTGTAGATGGGAAACTTGCAAAACTGCCATTGTATCAAATACTTAGGGCCACATGTATGAAAACTGTATTGTCTAGGTCTAAAACTCACTTTGTTGCCCATTGCAACCAATCAGAGCGCCCCTTTCATTTTTCCAGAGCACTATATGAAATGAGACGGGCGCTGTGATTGGTTACTATGGGCAACAAAGTGAATTTTAGATCTAGACAGTTTTCATACATGTAGCCCTTAGTTTCCACACTGTAAGAGAAGATGCTCCAGAATTGTTATATCCCAGGAAACACAAGTATTTACTAAAACAGAAATGTCAGAAACCACCTCAAGTTCTATCTGGCTGAGTAGTCCTTTTATGGCAAAAAGAGATGAAATCCTGTGTCGTCTTTCTTCTCTGTCTCTCTTTCTAATTTTCTTTGTTAACATAATGGAGTGTATTAGATGTTTAAGACAGTCTAATATACTATAATAGTGACTTTACTTTATAAATATGCCTTACATAGTTGTTACTCACAGTATTGTAATGTATTGGCAATGCTTCGTGTATAACTTTGAGCTATATGGACTGCTTATGTCACCTCTTTTTTTCATACTATTTTTGATTAATTTTAGGGTATGATCACACGATGTACTGCGGCGTGTACAGTACGTGCCTCTGTACATCATGTGTTTTGGGAGCTCGCGCTAATACGAGCGTACTTCCTCGGTGCCGGGGGGCAACCCGCTGGCCCCGATGACATTCATTACTCGCGGCGCGTATTCGCTGCGAATAACTGACATGTCACTTATCTCCCCACGCGTACAATACAATCGTATTGTACGAGCTGGGAGAGGAGGTGTAATCCATAGTTCTCTGTGAGAACTATGGATTACCGTAATTTTTAGCGCGCATCTCGCCCGTATTGGAGCGCAAATCGAGGCGAACTGTGCGCCTAAATTACGCCGTGTGAACATAGCCTTAGGGCCCATCTACATGGCAAGGTTTTTCAGTTGGATTTTGACATGGATTTTGGAACCGATCAAAATCTGACTGTAAACCATCCCCATAGACCTCAATAGAAAATCTGAGCTGTAGTGTGTAAAATGAAGCATCTATAGAAGCTCGGCCTCGTAAAGAATGTACGACCCTGATCCCACTCTCTGGCGACACTGACCTGAGCTGGGAGTGGAGTTTAGTGGCTTTAGAGCTGAAGTCTTCCCAGATGGGGTAAGAACTCTGCAGAAGAAAAGAAAAAAAAAAAATCAAGAGGCGTCACAGTTTTATACACGTACTGCCACTAAAAGGTGACAGAAGGCAATCGGTCACCAAGCTGTCATCAAGACAGAGACCCCAATTTAGAGACTGCTTCCTTTTTTTTGTTGCATAGTTATTCTTATTTATTACCTGGGACTATAGAGTTTGAGTATAATGCAGTATGTAACATAATTCCCTGATTTACACATGTACACAAATATTGTAATAAGAAATGTTGTGTTTGAGAGACAGACGTAATGTAGGATTGGATTGGTGGTTTTATTCTATTCTGTGGTTTATTATGTTCTATGTATTGGGTTTTGTATTTTGTTCTGTATTATTATTTTCTGAGTTTTAAGTTTTGTTTCTGTATTTGTTATTTATTGTTATTTCTTCTTTTGATAAAAGAATTAGAGGATGTAACATAAAATAAGTAATGTAGTTACTAGCCATGACACATACTTATACTGTCTCAAAGGGGTTTTGCCACAAAACAAAATTGATGTGGGAAGCTTGCAAATTAAATAATAAACATTTTACCATTTATTATTAACAATAGCATTTTTGTTTTAACTGCTACCTGTGTAATCCATAGTGTACAGCTCATCTGTAGGTGATACGACCACCGACGGGAGCTCCTCAGTTCATGTCGCACATGCTCAGACATCCCCACTCCTCTCAGATAGCTACTCCCAGTCTATTCCTTGCCTAGTAATTGCACACACTCACTGCTGAGCGAGTGTTCAACCCCTGGTGCTGTCATTCTACTCCTGTCCTATGTACTCCTTAGTAATTAGTCAAACAGTGCAAATAAATTAAAAAAAGAAGCCTCAATCAGGTTCAATCAGGGATTTATAACATAGGACCCCTGTTCTGAAAGGCAGAAGTGCAAGCCACTCGGCTACATTGTGGCTAGTCACAGTTTTTTAGATAAACAGACCTGTTTGACTAGAGTGAGCACACTGTGGGGGAAGGCATGGTGAAATCAAGCCTGCTGGGTCACATGATATGCAGATCAAACAAATCATACATGCATCTGAACACACTGAAAGCTAAAGCAGGACAAACCAGTCATTAAATGCCTTCGTGGCAAAACCCCTTTAATCTCCAGATACCTTCCGCCATGTAATCTCTGATACTTACAGGACCTCACACAACCGTGCATTCCCCATACTCTGGAACTCACTACCATAATGCATTTTCAGGATAGCCTACAATAACCCTGCTGCCACTAAACGCAAACTTCTCCATTATTCTGTCTCCTCCTCCTCCCTTGTAGATTGTAAGCCTTTGAGGGCAGGGCGCTCTCTCCCTGAGTCTCAGTTTATTTAGTGCCTATATTGTATTCATTCTGGTCTCATATTATGTACTTGAACCCCTTTTTTGTACAGCACTTTGGAACTACTGGCACTCAAAAATAAAGAAAAACACCACAGTGACTCCTCCAGCAGAATAGTGAATGGAGCTCTGTAGATCGGTACAGGATAAGTAATGTATGTACACTGTGACTCCAGCAGCAGAACAGTGAGTACAGCTCTGGAATATAATAATACAAGATGTAACCCAGGATCGGTGCAGAATAGGGTTATGACTTCTTAACCTTTTTGAACATTTTTATTATCCTGATGTTGCATTTGATGAACTTTTGCCTGTATGTTAGCTTTCTGGTGTTCTTTTGTTATTTTCATTGAAAAATCTCCCGAAACGAAAATAATAGTACATCATGATTTTATATATATAATTAGTATTATAATCATATATATATTATATATATATATATTATATATATATTATATATATATATATATTATATATATAGTAAACTGCCCTCGCTTCATAGTGTCAGGTGGAATTCATGGGCAATATTTGCATTGATTGCTTTTTTTCCTTCTTCCACAATGGAGAGATCATCTTAAATCTACTTGAGACTTCATTGCTAATACATGGGCAAATGCATGGTTTTCAAAGCAGCACTATTCAGAGGACACATACAATGAGCTGCTATTTCCAAATTTAAATGTCCTAAGACTTTAAAATGTTTTTATAAAAACTGGATAAAGGAACAGTCGCTTCCTCAATCAAATAGGGTTGCCGAGCGAGCTGTTAAACTCATGGAAGAGCTTTACAACACAAGAAAAACTGAAAAAAACACTAGAAAAAATATCTTAACAGCAAATTCATAAACAGTAATACACAAATTTAATTCCTTTTTGGTCATTTATCGTGTGTTATTTTAATTTGCAAATAAAGGCTTTGTACAATTATCAACTTTTTTTTTTTATACTTCACCCATATTTGTAGGTTTTTTATTCTTTACATCTTTGAAGTACTATGGTTTTCCATTTTGCTATAGGGGGAAAGTTACAATGGGTGCAAGAGGATTATCAATGAAAATAACAAAAGAACACCAGAAAACTAACATATAGGTAAACGGTCATCAAATGCAACATCAGGATGATTACAATTTCAAAAAGGTTAAAAAGTCATAACCCTAGTACAGGATAAGTAATGTATGTACACAGTGACTTCACCAGCAGAATAGTGAGGCAAGCTTTGGAGTATAATATAGAATGTAACTCAGGATCAGTACAAGTAATGTAATGTATGTAAACAGGAACTCCACCACCAGATACACAAAATAAAGGCAGTTGTGTTAAAGGGGTTGTCTCATCTTACTGTTTCATAGCGTCAGCAGCAGCTTTCATTCATGAATCCTGTCACTTCCTGGTCAAGCTGTGGGTAATTGGCATATGAGCTCTGTGTATTCAGACTAATGCTAATTAATCTAGATTAGATGAACAATCTCCTGCTACCAGGTTCAGAGAAGCTTCAGAGCTAAAGTAAACAGCAGTAATTAGTGTCTTTTGTCTGAAAGATCAGATAACACACAAGCTCTCAGGCAGCTCTGGGTTCTGTGCTGTGACCTGTGTGATGGCATCACTCCCTGTTATCCGATAAGACAAACAGCAGAGGGAGAGCAAACAAACAAGTCGGTCACTAGAGAAACCAGAAAGCCCTCAGAAGGTGATAAAATCATTTGTAGCTCCTCAACAACAAAAAAAATGAACGAAGCAATATATTTGGAAAACGTCTTCGGTTAGTGTTTCCTACATGTTGAAAGGTAATCTTTGTAATGAGACAACCCCTTTAAAGAGGATGCACAGTCCCTAACCTCTGAATCCACGGGGTTAAAACCTTACACAGCAACTGGATGGAGAGACCACATCCAACAGGTTTTAAAGATCAAAAGTCCTTTTTTATTCCTCCACAAGTACATGCAACGTTTCAACCTTAGCACAGGTCTTCACATGCTTGACAAAGACCTGGACTAAGGTTGAAACATTGCATATACTTTTGGGTGTTTTTTGTAACAATAAAAATGGATTTTTAATCTTTAAAAGGGATGTATCGCTTCCTTACTTCGGCTCATTCACACTGCTCTGAGCTTCTCAATCTGTGAATGCAGGGGCGTTTCTTCCCCTCCCAGCTGGATGACAACATCCCCCCTTCACTGCTGGCCTGAGACTCCCCCCCCCCTCTCCCCTCCCCTATGAGTCAACATATCACTGTGTCTCTCCCTATCAGTCTTATTTTATAAGAGCTGTATACATACCACAGGCTGCATTCAATCTAATCTGAGCACTGATCTCTCACAGCTGGAGATGTATTACAGCTTTCTAAGAACGGCACAGATCTGCGTGTATGCAGGAGAGTTAGGCACAGGGACAAAACTGTCATGTTTTCTCATTGTACAATCTGCTGCAGTCTGTTTCTGCTAGGTGTGGAGACAGAAAATGCTACGCCCCTAACTCTAAGTCAGAGACACAGCTCCGTGATCGACCCAGGGGCTGTACAGAATGTAAATGAGCTCTCAGCTAGTGAATTGCAAGGAGGAGGGATCAGGAGGGATTAGACCCACACTGGATATCAGTGTAAATAAAAACACAAGATAAGGGACACTGTGAAAACAAGCAACTTTTGCTAATGACATCCAATTGCAAAGTGCTTGTTTTCACTGTCCCCTTATTCTGAAGACCATTTAATGAAACAATAACACCCCTTTAAAACCAGTTGGTTGCTGTCTCTCTATCCTGTTCCACCACCAGAATAGTGAGTGCAGCTCTGGAGTATAATGCAAGATGTAACTCAGAAAAAGTAACTCCTCCAGCAGTATAATGCTTTCAGCTCATGAATCTAATACAGGCTAGAACTCAGGATCAATACAGGATAATTAATGTATGTAGATAGTGGTTCTTCAAATTATGAACACAAGTTCTAGCTATGATCTGTGATTGGTCACTTCCCTAGCAGCAGTGCAGATAGGTTGCATTAGATTGCAGCTCTGGTGAATAGGTTAGGGACTTACACTGAGTGCCTATTTTTGCTTCTGCTTTCTAGAATACATCGGCAGGAGATGCTAGCGAAAATGCCACAAGCAGTGCCCTACACTTAGTATATATTCCTACTGCCAGGATGACCCATTTGTTCATGGGTCCCATATGTTCCAGTGCTGCAGACCATAAAATGAGCACCGGAAGGGTCGATCAGCAGTTCAGACCCCTTCAGACAATAACCACTGATGTTTCTTGCTGATCTCTTGTGGCTCCTCAGTCCCGTCTCTAGCAACCAACATGACCTACACATTCCGTGTGACAACCAGATGTTGCTATGTGTCTGCGTTACAACCCCCTGCTGGCACAAAGTCTTCTACATGCAGCTATTTCTGGGCTCAGATCACAAGCACTGTCTACACTAATTCACTGTATCAAACCCTTGGCTGTGACAGCAGGACTAGATAAGGACATGTAAAGCAAGCAGCAATATTAGAAATAGTGAACAATTAAAACCGCCAAAGACTGCTCCCCTTCAATCCCCTTCTGTTTCTTTATTTTTCACTCTTAGTCTCTGATGATCTTGGTACCTTCTGCTTATAGGTTGATGCTGCACGGTGACTGGGGCCTAGTGACAATGATCTGCCGAATCCTCACTGTGTGCTTAACACTCAGAATCTATTACTGTATTCTAAATGTCTGAGCATATGTGCCACCCCCTCCCCTGCCGAATCCGCCAGACAGAGTGTGATTGCGTTTTACTCCTCGTCTGCCAAGGAGCAGCTCGACACTTGTCATAAGCAAGAAATCCCGTCAATGGAGAAGATGCTGCAGCTTAACTCTTTGCATTGCTGCAACATATCGCAGCAAAATATAGTGCAAAACCCACCTGTTCTTAGAGAGCAAATTAAAAGTGGCACTGTGCAGTGCCCTTATTTAAATAACCAGCTCAACCTTTGAGAATTACACCCAGCATACAGTACAAGAGGAGTGGTACTGTGCAGTGTCCTTATTTAAAGAACAAGATCAGCCTTTGAGCATTACACCCAGCATACAGAACAAGAGGATTGGTACTGTGCAGTGGCCTTACGTGTAGAACAATATCAGCCATTAAGAATAACACCCATCATACAGTACAAGAGGAGTGGTACTGTGCAGAGCCCATACCTACAGAACAGTAACAGAACGTAAGAATTACAACCCAGCATGGAGAAGTAGTACTGTACACATCTGTAAGCACAAGTGAGAGGACTCCAGACAAAAGAAGTTGTACTGTGCAGTGCCCTTATTTAAATAAGATCAGCCTTTGAGAATTACACCCAGCATACAGTACAAGAGGAGTGGTACTGTGCAGTGTCCTTATGTATACAACAAGATCAGCCTTTGAGAGTTACACCCAGCATACAGTACAAGAGAAGTGGTACTGTGCAGTGTCCTTATGTATACAACAAGATCAGCCTTTGAGAGTTACACCCAGCATACAGTACAAGAGAAGTGGTACTGTGCAGTGTCCTTATGTATACAACAAGATCAGCCTTTGAGAGTTACACCCAGCATACAGTACAAGAGAAGTGGTACTGTGCAGTGTCCTTATGTATACAACAAGATCAGCCTTTGGAGTTTAACACCCAGCTTTACATTTTACAGAGAAGTGGTACTGTGCAGTGTCCTTATGTATACAACAAGATCAGCCTTTGAGAGTTACACCAAGCACACAGTGCAAGAGGAGTGGGACTGTGGAGCAGCTAAACATATAGAACAATACAATACAAAACATTAAGAAATACAACCCATCTGCTAACAACTGCTGCACGTAGGAGAGATCCCGGACAAGAGAAGTGGTAATGTGTAGTATCCATAGGGACAAGGTACAACCAAATCCTTTAAGTTACACTCCCATACAGACAGGGAAGAGGTACTGTGCAGTGTCCATAAAGACACATTCAAATCCTAAAAGTTACACTCCCATAAAGAATGAGGGAAGTAGTACTGTGCAATGTCCATAAAGACAGACATGGCAAGAGCCTGTGTCAATGAGCCCCTCATACTGGCTTCTAATAGGTATTAAGGGCAATTTATTAAAGACCAAGATTTCATATGCCGGTCTTCAGCCAAAGTAGACTGGAGTAAGATATGACAAATTTATCAAGAGGGGCATCTGTGATTCTTGTCTGTGCTCCAGATTGTGAACTCGACGCCAGCTCGTAGCTGGCATAGATTTCTGCTACAATTGAATCTGTGGCGGAAATTGTAGTAAATTCGTCAGGCCTGCGAGGCCACAAACCCACCCACACGCACCGAGCACCTTGTTTAAAATCTATTTATTTTTTTCAATTCAACAAGAATAGTGCAAAAATACAACAAATTTGTACATTTTTGAACAAAAAAGGTTTGCACAAGACTTAGCTGCTCTTGTATGTGAGAAAATGTGCATGTCTGCCCATGTTTGCCCTTTTGTTTTTCAGAGGCCAAGAACCCAAAGTAACGTTACCATGACTACTTGGCCTCTGCTGTCAGGAATCCTCCCATTTATTGAGAGGAAGCAAAAGATCTTGAATATTGAGAGCAACTGAAACGACGTCTTTTAGGAAGTTGTAGAACATCTCATTATAATAGGATCTGAGGTTCCCAACCTTAGAAAATTCCACAAACACTGGACAGCTGAAGCCCCTGTTCTGCAGCCAGTAGATGAAATAGCTGTGGGGCCCAGATTATCTGACCTCCCCATCACCATAACCCATGAATCCTTCACTCTTGAGGCATCACTTTAACCTTTGCTCCCTTCTCTCCTGTGACATCAATCTAACCCCCACTCCATTCACGCCTGGGACACTGCCTTGACTCCTTTCTTCCCTCCGAAATCTCTCTGACTCTCAGCCCCTTCTTTTCTAGGGTAAAAACAACCCTGACCTTTGACACCCTTCTCTCCCAGGATATCATTCTGACCCTCAACACCCTTCTCTCCCTGGACATTGCTCTGACCCACAGCCCGTACTCATGTAGGACACCATTTGGACCCCAGTCCCTTCTCTCCTTGGACATCAGTGATCTGGCCTCTTCTCTCCAAGGACTTTACCCTAAAACCCTTCCCCCCCAACTTTAACTATAACCCCAAATCCTTAATTCCGGGACACTCACTTTGACTCCTAACCTTCCTCCCTTAGGACACATCATTTGACCTAACCCTTTCACCCCAGGACATCATCCCAAATTATCGGGACCCTGGAACCCTTCTCCCTTAGGATATCAATCTGACCCTGGAACCCTTCTCCCTTAGGATATCAATCTGACCCTGGAACCCTTCTCCCCCAGGATATCAATCTGACCCTGGAACCCTTCTCCCCCAGGACACATCATTCTGACCCTGGAACCCGTCTCCCCCAGGACACATCATTCTGACCTGAACCCTTTCTCCCCCAGGAACACATCATTCTGACCCTGGAACCCTTCTCCCCCAGGACAAATCATTCTGACCCTGGAACCCTTCTCCCTTAGGACACATCATTCTGACCCTGAATCCCTTCTCCCCCAGGACACATCATTCTGACCCTGAATCCCTTCTCCCCCAGGACACATCATTCTGACCCTGGAACCCTTCTCCCCCGGGGACCATCATTTGACCGGGAACCCTTCTCCCCCAGGACACATCATTCTGACCCTGGAACCCTTCTCCCCGAGGACACATCATTCTGACCCTAAAAACCCTTCTCCCAGGACACTTTAAATTCTGACCCTGGAACCCTTTTCCCCCAGGACATCAATCTGACCCTGGAAACCCTTTCTCCCGGGGGACACATCATTCTAAACCCTGGAAAACCCTTTCCCCAGGATATCAATCTGACCCTGGAACCCTTCTCCCCCAGGACACAATTACCTGGAACCCTTCTCCCTGAGGACACATCATTCTGACCCTGAACCTTCTACCCTGGGCACATCATTCTGACCCGGGAATCCCACTTCCCCCCTTGGACACATCATTTGCCCCTGGAACCCTTCTCCCCCGGACAAACCCATTTGACCTGGAACCTTCTCCCAGGAAATCATTTGTCTTGGAACCTTCATCCCCCAGGACACATAAATTTAAACCTGGAACCTTTCTCCCAAACAGGACACATCAATCTGACCATGGACCCTTTCCTAGGGTAATACCGGGAACCCTGGAAACCTAATCCTTTAGGTATAATCTGACCCTGGAACCCTTTTCCCCCAGGATATCAATCTACCCTTAGAAACCCTTTTCCCCGGACTTTTATCGACCTAAACCTTCTCATTTGTGCCATCACTTTGACGCTGGAGCCCTTCTCCCCAAGACATCACTATGAACCCCCAAAGCTTCATTCCCAAGACATCCCTTTGACCTTTCCGAGCCTTCCTTTTAGGACCTGCTCTCCGGGGACATTCTCCACCAGCATTACCCTCCTCTCCATTACTATAAGATCTGGCAGGAGTGTGGTATCTGAAGCGAGCTGGGCTGCGGATGATGGAATTCAGGGTCTCCTCCTGATCCAGCCACCAGTGACAGGAGCACATCTTCCACACAAGATGGAGTAGATTGCAGCAGCAGCAGCAGGAGGAGGGAGGCTGGGTGCCGCATGATGCCCGCCAGGTGTGGGGGGCAGCGGGTGCCATCCCTGGTAACACGCTGGTAATGCAGGGGTGAGATGCTCTGCAGCAGCCCAGCCTCCTGGAACTTGCACAAAGATGCCAGCCCTGCCCCTCCCCCACCGCCGGGAGATGACAGAGCCCCGAGCCATGGAGGCAGCCTGCACCCCCGTCCTTACCTTCATGTCATTGATGATGGCCTGGAAGAGCCCCCCCAGCGCCCCGCACTCCTTGTCCACAGCCTCCATGCTGCGCTGATGTCGGGGTGCAGGTGCTCTGCGCTTCGGGGTACAGTCCCTGGAGTCCTGGCAGATGAGAAGCAGAGGCGGCTCCTAGAGAGTCCGGGGATCCCCTCCCCCCTAATTGCCCCGATCAGTCAGTCTCTGCAGTCAGATGCCCCATGTCCAGGGGGAGCAGCGGCCACCCAGTGCTCTAATCCTCCAGCGCAGCGGAGGGAGGGGGGATCCGGGGAACGGCATCGACCGCAGCCGAGCAGCGAGGGAACGGCGACGACCGAGGGAAAGACGGGAGCACTCTGCAGCGATGTGCCTGCCTGCTGCCTGCACTGCAGACTGGGGAGAGGGAGGGAGGGGAGGAGGGACGGAGCTGTCACAGCCGGGAGGGAGGGGGCGCTGTCTGTGCAACATGGGGGATCATCCCCGGACACATCCCGACCAAGGTCCCCCACATCTGCCCCAGTGATGTCACATGTACTCAGGGCTCGCCTAGTGATGTGTACCCCGAAACTACTCACCTTACATTGACGTCACCATCGCCCAATGACGTCATATATCCCTGACTGCCAGTGATAGAAGTGGCACTGCAACATTGGGGTCGCATGCTGATTTCTTTCTGTGAGATTGATTGCACCAGAAGCAACAGCTCTGTATATACAGTACTCCAGAGCTGAACTCGCTATTCTGCTGGTGGAGTCTGTGTGTAAATACATTAGTTATCCTGTATTATACTCCAGAGCTGAACTCACTATTCTGCTGGTGGAATCACAGTGTACATACATTACATTACTTATCCTGTACTGATCCTGAGTTACATCTGTATTACACTCCAGAGCTGCACTCACTATTCTGCTGGTGGAGTCACTGTGTACATACATTACATTACTTATCCTGTACTGATCCTGTGTTACATCCTATATTATACTCCAGAGCTGCACTCGCTATTCTGCTGGTGGAGTCTTTGTGTATATACATTAGTTATCCTGTATTATACTCCAGAGCTGCACTCACTATTCTGCTGGTGGAGTCACTGTGTACATACATTACATTACTTATCCTGTACTGATCCTGAGTTACATCCTATATTATACTCCAGAGCTGCACTCGCTATTCTGCTGGTGGAGTCTGTGAGTACATACATTAGTTATCCTGTATTATTCAACACCTTCACCTCTCTCCTCTGTCCACCAGTACCGCCTCCCCCATCTCTCCTTTCTGCAGATGACTTTGCCATTCACTTCCTTCACAAAATCAACCTCATCAGAAACAGATTCAGCCCACAGTCCCCAGCACCCTCCTCTATATCCGCACAATGCTCTTCCCCCTTAACTTGCTTCCCCACTGTTACTCATGACAACTTTTCCTCTCTACTGTCCAAATCCAACCTCCCTACCTGTAATCTTGACCCACTGCCATCCCACCTCATACCTGACCTTAGTGCTGCTATCATCCCAGCCCTCACCCACCGGTTCAACCTATCCCTAACCTCGGGCATCTTCCCTTCCTCTTTTAAACATGCGACCATCACCCCCATCCTAAAGAAACCATCTCTTGACCCCTCTTCTCTATACAACCATCTCACTGCTCCCTTTTGCCTCCAGCATGTCTATCTTCAGCTGTCCTCCCACCTCTCCTCCAACTCTCTTCTTGACCCACCACAATCTGGCTTCTGACTCCACCACTCTACCCGAAACCGCCCTAACCAAAGTCACCAACGACCTATAACTGCCAAAGCCTCACGCCACTACTCTGTGCTTCTCCTCTTAGACCTGTCCTCTGCCTTTGACACTGTCGGCCATTCCCTCCTGCTACACATCCTCTCCTCCCTCGGCATCACGGACTTGGCCCTTTCCTGGATCTCCTCATACCTCACTGATCGGACTTTCAGCGTCTCTCATTCTCGCTCCACCTCCTTCCCCCGGCCTCTCTCTGTTGGTGTCCCTCAGGGGTCAGTACTGGGTCCCTTACTCTTCTCTCTTTACACTCTTGGCCTTGGTCAGCTCATAGCCTCACACGGCTTTCATTACCACCTGTATGCTGATGACACCCAACTCTACATCTCCAGCCCAGATGTTACCTCTCTCCTCTCCCGGATCCCAGACTGTTTATCGTCCATTTCCTCCTTCTTCTCCTCCCGTCTCCTAAAACTAAGGGCGACATGTATGAAGATCGGCGCGTCGGAGCGCCCGTTTTCACTCGATTTAAAGTGAAAGCTGCGCCTCATTTATGTCGGCGCCTGAAGTGCGCTCATACATGTGGTGTTAAGTTCCCTGCGCCTCGCCAGTGTGTGAGGCGCATTGTGGGACTTAGGCACATAAGGAATGCGCCTAACATCTCGTCAAGACAGGCTGGAAATCTATGAAAAAGCATGAAGCATGTTAGTGAATAAGAAAAATAGTTGTCTTTCCAATAAATGAATGAATAAAGATAAATGTCAACATTGTATAAAATCGATTTCAATGTATGGAAAAATTAGATGTATTAAAATGAAAGCAAATCGATATAAGATCTACAAAGAAAGAAATATCAACTAGAAAAGCTCTTTTAAAAAGGTCGAGAATGCCACTAATTTAACATCAAATTAGCCAATGCAGAGGTTATTGTGTGTTTTTTTTTTTATGTATTTGTTCTTCTTTCTCCTTGTATTCTATTTAGTATCTACAGCAAGAGCCAGCACAGCACAGGTCTTGCTGGGACCTGTGGTCCTCCAAGCAGGATTTCTATGTTCCCTGGGCTTCGTTCTAGACGTATTTATGTCCGTAAAAAAATCACCAAATGTGCCTAAAATAATGAATATTAGCTTACAATGGATTCCTTTGGAAATCTGGATGTAATTCCGGACATAAATACGGATGTATTAGAATAGAATACAAGCAGAAAGAAGAACAAATACATTGAACCCCCCCAAAAAAACAATACAAACATCTGGCCAACATCTGCATTGGCTTATTTGATGTTAAATTAGTGTAATTTCCACAGACTTTGGAATACATTTTGTAGTTGATATTTTTTTTTAAGCTAATATATATATTGTCATTAATGTTATTGTAAAAAATGTATTTATACATTGATTTAATTATTCCAGCACTTGGATATGTCTGTTTATTAAGTAATTCATTTCAATGACAAATCCATTTTATTCTTCATACTGTGTAATGTATCTCCGAGGTGAAATCCGTTCCGGAATTACATTGCAAATACGTGTCACAATGTGATTTTTTCTAATCACATTAATTACAATATATATATTAGCTTAAAAAAGAAATATCCACTACAAAATGTATTCCAAAGTCTGTGGAAATTATACTAATTTAACATCACATAAGCCAATGCAGAGGTTGGCCAGATGTTTTATCAAACATTTTCCAAAACAACAATTTTAGATGTATTTTGGCTGCTTTGAAGTTTAATGCATTTCAGTATATACAACAAAAGGCTTGCTGGGACCTGTTGTCCTCCAAGCAGGATTTCTTGCTTAATTATTTATTCTTCTTGACCAATCATTTATTTTAGTAGTGTACTGCTGTCAGTGTAGAACTCGAGCACAGTACAAGAATTGAGCGCTCCACTTCGACGTCTCCGCTCAGATCAACCACATTCAACGCGGTCTGCCTGTCGGAGCTGTGAAGCGCTGCAATGCGCCTCTCTGTGCCGACTCGCAATCATGCATGCCTCAGAGTCTTTGAACTTGCCGAGTCCCGCCCCAGAACGCCCACAGCGCGCCCATTGCACGCCCCTTCATGTTAGGCGCATCCAAAAGTGGCGTAGGTTGCGTCTAACAGCGCATCCCTGCGTCCGACAGTGGATTCGGCGCGGTGAGGCGCAGTTTTCGCCAGAAAACAGGCGCCACTCCTGATCATACATGTCGCCCTAAATGTGAAAAAAACTGAATTCATCATCTTTCCACCATCCCACTCCATCCCTCCACTTGATCTCTCTATCTCAGTCAACGGCTCTACACTCTCACCTGTTCCACAAGTCCGCTGCCATGGGATAAACTTCAACTCCTCTCTGTCCTTCAAACCACACAGCCAAACCCTTACCACCTGAAAAACATCTCTCGCATCCACTCATTCCTCAACTTCGACTCTACAAAAATGCTGGTCCATGCCCTTGTCATCTCCCACCTAGACTACTGCAACATCCTTCTCTCTGGCCTCCCGTCTAGCACATCCTTGCTCTTCACTTCAACCATCCCTTAACTCTGGCCACCCGCACGTCCATGACATTCACCTCTCCCTCGCTAACACTACTCCTCGTCTGCGCTCAACTGCTGTTCAACTCCCTTCACTGGCTTGCCATTGCCCAGCGAATTCTTTCAAAGTTGCTAAACCATGCAGCTACAAGGGCTCTCCATGACCTCTCCCTCAGGCATCTCTGGCCCGTAACTCGGCACGATTTACTCCCCACTCACCAATACCCTGCGCCCCCTCACAGACTCTTCTTCTCCTGCCTACTCTCCCCTCTTATCAGCTCTCCTCACATAACTGTCTCCAAGCCACTTCTCCCCGTGCCTCCCCCATACTCTGGAACTCACTGCCCCAACACATCAGACTCTCCTCCACCTTCACCAGGTTCAAAAGCAACCTGAAAACCCATTTCTTCAGGATTGCCTATAACCAACAGTAACCCAGCAGCCACTGTACTACCCCACAAATATGTCTGCCACTCACCTTCTGTCTCTTTCCTCCTCCACTGTAGATTGTAAGCCCTCGCGGGCAGGACCCTCTTTCCCTCTGTGCCACTTGTAAGTCATTCATTGTTATCATTGTACTTGTTTGACATTTTGTTATGTATGTAACCCCCCTTTTTGAATGTACAGCGCCCTGGAATCAATGGCGCTTTAAAAATAAATAATAATAATAATACTCCAGAGCTGCACTCGCTATTCTACTGGTGGAGTCTGTGAGTACATACATTAGTTATCCTGTATTATACCCCAGAGCTACACTCACTATTCTGCTGGCGGAGTCTCTGTGTACATACATTAGTTTTCCTGTACTATACTCCAGAGCTGCACTCACTATTCTACTAGTGGAATCTCTGTATATGCACAGTAGTTCACCTTGTATATACATTACATGACGGATCTTGTTGTGATTGTAAGTCAACCAACATTGTACTTCAGAGCTGCACTAGCTATTCTACTGGTGGAGTCACTGTGTACATACATTAGTCTTCCTGTATTAGGGCATGTCCCCACGGCACGGGTTTTCGGCCGGTTTTACAGGCAGTTGGCGGTTTTTCATAGCTCCTTAACAACGGTCCGAAAATGAGCACAATTGTGTTCTATGGAAAACCCGTGCAGCAGTCCCTACTGCACAGGTTTTGCCGTCGGACGGTTTTGCCGCCGGCGGTCCGGCGGCAAAACATTGTAGAAGCACAATCTTCTGTCCGGTTTCTGGACGGAAGATGTGCTTCTCAATGGGAGGGCTGTTCTCCGCTCATCACGGAGAAAAGCCCCCCCCCCCCCCCCACGCTGCCGTGGGGACGGCCGCAAAACAGGACAAATACCGGCCGGCAAACCGACCAGTATTTGTCCACTGCCGTGTGGATGCGTCCTTATGCTCCAGAGCTGTACTACCTATTCTGCTGTTGGAGTCTCTGTATATACACAGTAGTTCATCTTGTCCATACATTACATGACTGATCCTGTATTGATGGTAAGTCATCCAGTATTGTACTTCAGATCTGCACTCACTATTCTGCTAGTGGAATTTGTGTGTAAATACATTACATTAGTTTTCCTGTATTATACTCCAGAGCTGCATTCACTATTCTACTGGTGGAGTCTCTGTGTACACACATTAGTTATCCTGTATTATACTCCAGAGCTGCACTCGCTATTCTACTGGTGGAGTCTCTGTGTACACACATTAGTTTTCCTGTATTATACTCCAGAGCTGCACTCGTTGTTCTACTGGTGGAGTCTCTGTGTACATACATTAGTTATTCTGTATTATACTCCAGAGCTGCACTTACTATTCTACTGGTGGAGTCTCTGTGTACATACATTAGTTATCCTGTATTATACTCCGGAGCTGCACTCACTATTCTACTGGTGGAGTCTCTGTGTACATACATTAGTTATTCCTGTATTATATTCCAGAGCTGCATTCGCTATTCGACTGGTGGAGTCTCTGTGTACATACATTAGTTATCCTGTATTATACTCCGGAGCTGCGCTCACTATTCTGCTGTTGGAGTCTCTGTATATATACACAGTAGTCACCTTGAATATACATTACATGACTGATGCTGTATTGATGGTAAGTCATCCAGTATTGTACTTCAGAGCTGCACTCACTATTCTGCTGGTGGAATCTGTGTGTAAATACATTACATTAGTTTTCCTGTATTAGGGCACGTCCCCACTGCATGGGTTTGCGGCCGGTTTTTCAGGAGGTTTGCGGTTTTGCAAACAGTCTGAAAAACCATCCACAAACTACCACAACGGGCTCCTATGGAAAACCGACCAGTATTTGTCCTCTGCCGTGTGGACATGCCCTTATACTCCAGAGCTGTGCTCGCTATTCTGCTGCCAGAGTCTCTGTATATACACTAGTCCGCCCTAACATTAAAGCTACCCCTCTAATATTGTGTAGATAACCTTGTACCACCAAAACACCTCTGACCCATCTAAGTGTGGACTCCACAAGACCTTGGCACCCAGATCTTCGTATCAGAGCCTTTAGGGCAGTGTTTCTCAACTCCAGTCCCCAGGACCCACCAACAGGTCATGTTTTCAGGATCTCCCACAGAATGCAGACCATAATGATATCACCTGTGTCAGGATCTCACACAGAATGCACTGACAATAATTATATCACCTGTTCAATACTGAGGAAAGCCAGAAAACATGACCTGTTGGTGGGGCGTGAGGACTGGAGTTGAGAAACACTGCTTTAGAGTGTAAGATGGGTCCTCCAAACAGACTACTTTTATTAGTGCCTCCCACAGATGATTGATCTGCTCCATATCTGGGGAATTTGTAGGCCAAGTCAACAGCTTGAACTGTTTGTCATGTTCCTCAATCCATTCGTAGACGATATTTGCAAAGTGACATGTGCAATATCCTAACAACAGAGGGAAATGCCATTGGGGGATACTGTAACTACGATGGGGTAAACTTGTTCCGTAACAATGTTAAGGTAGATGTTTTGTATGTCAAGCATCACAATGCCTGTGCCAGCTTGCCTTCTTCCCATAGTGTATTCTGGTGCCAACTAGTACCCAGGTAAGAGTTGCACATGTACCCAGCTGTCCACCTGGTGTAAAAGAAAATGTAATAGATCAGACCAAACAACCTTATTCTGTCCCTGACACGTCTGTTTCAGCAAATTCTTGTATTTCCTGTGAAATAACAATCCTGGAGCATCTTCTCTTATAACTGTGTTGTGCTGTTCCTCTGTTATTCCTCCTACACTCTTGAGTCACATTATTACGACCACTTTCTTCTTTCAATATTGGCAGTGTGTAGCTTATGAAGAAAGTCACATGTAGTGAGCTGGTTTGGTGGGTATATAAGGAGTGTGATAGGCTGTCTACACACGTATTCCTCATTGATATCATAAATATATAAGCAGCGTCTTATCAGAGTTGCAAAAAGGGATGATTATTGGCTTTCAGACCAAAGGTGGCAATATTTCTAAAACTGCGTGGTTTGCAAACTGCATGCATGCTGATGTGGTGGAAGTGTATGGTAACCGGACAAATGGCCTTATTATGAATAAGTGATGTGGAAACTGCAGAGCACCACATGTCATTGATGTGAGCATTGGCTACTAAGGAATGTGAGGGCGGACCAACAAGCAACAGTGGAGCAGATCACAACCAAAATGGACCAGGGAGCTACCAGACATGTGCCTAACACAACAGTTCAGTGAACCCTGCAGTGTATGAGTGTTTGAAGCAGACGGATGGTCACTGCACCTCTACTAACAAACTGCCATCAGCGGAAAGGGCTAAGGGTATGTTCACACGGCTTATTTTCGCATGTAATTGCACGTGCATTTCGCCGCATATTGCGCTTTATACGTGGCGAAATGCACGCCGCAATTATGGTAATTCATAGCTCTCTATGAGAGCTATGAATTACACGTCATCTCCCCGGGCAAACAATATGATCGTATCGTGCGCCCGGGGAGAGAAGTGACGTCATTGTTCACGGCGCTTGCAACGCGTGTCAATGGGGCCAGCCCCCCGTGCTTTGGAATTACGCGCTGATCCGCGTGTGCTTCCAAAACACTCGGCGCGATACGTGCCGCAATACGCTTTGTGAATATACACTAAGAGTGACATGTCTCAATACGCAAGCCCTGCTTTTCTGGTCTATATGGCGCCAAAAATACTCTTGATGCCATATTCTCCATGTAAATGAAATGTAATATACCAAAATTAGGCGCATTATACGCGGGGCACGACACATTGTAATGCGCCTAAAAAGGCGCATTAAATATGTGCAATGACCTGTGCACTGCAACGGCAAAGTGCCTATTTAGGAGCATTACATACACTAGTAATGATATGTTATGCACCTCCGTTAAGCATTGTGCCTTGACAGGCGCATTACATACACTACCAATGTTACGCTATGTGTCGCTATTGTGCAAGGCGCCTTTTTAGGCGCATTAAGTTTACTATGCAAGGTATACCAGATGCCAGATTTTTGAAAAGATCATACTTTCACGTGCATTTTACACTGATTAAATGCACCTAAAAACTGCCGCGGCGACACTAATTTTCGTACATGTCCAACAGCAGTATTGAAATCAGATCTCCACTGATTTGGCAAAGGGTTGCCTTCTCCAATAAATCACGCTTTCTGCTTCATCAAATGGATGGAAGTTGGCGTGTCAGGTGAGAAAAATTAGATAACTAATACCCTGCAACCATTGCTGGAAGAACACAAGCTGGTGATGGTAGTGTTATGGTCTGGGGAATGCTTTTATGGCATTCTCATTTATATAGAAGGCACTTTCAACCAATTTGGGTGTGAATCGGTACCTGCAGATTATGCACCATGCATACATGCTGATTATCTTCACTGGGGCAGACGGGATCTTCCAGCAAGACAATATGAGATGTCACACGGCTAGAAATGTGCATCATTTGTTGGGTAGCATGACCAAGACTTCAAAGTACTACCCTGGACTGCTCATTCCCCAGACTTTTACCCAATTGAGCATCTGGGGGACCACCACGATCTTTAAGCTTGCTATTTGGCTCCTCCTACAGCTGTGGGATGCACTGTAGTCAGCATAGTTCCAGATACCTGTGACAACCTACCAGGATTTTATAAATTAACTCCCACTCCACCTAGTTGTTGTCCGTGCTACACATGGTGGTTTATTAGGATACTAGACGGTGGTCATAACAATGTGACTGTAGAAATGTATTACTGAATCAGTCAGCTGGATATTAACATTCCAGTTTTCAAAGGGGTGTGTCCCTGCCTATATAGACTCTGCCAACACTAAGTGGATAATGTAAAACTGTGCAGTGACATAGGTGTATTTTTTGGGGGGGTGGAGGGGTGGGCCCCCCACTTTTTCCTGGATGGGGGAAGGTCCCCTCACTTTTTAGCCACTTCGATAAAAAATAATCCATATGAAAGCATGAGAATATGGAAAGCACAGAGGATGAAGACAGTATGCACTGGGGAGAATGAAAGTGAATGGGGCCGGCCCCGCAGCAGTTGAGTAGTACAATCTGGCCAGCGCGTACTTCTAAAACACCTGGGATATAGCAGAGTGCACAGTACGACCCGCTATACGCCGTGTGAACATACCTTAAGAGTACATTCATGCAGAAGATATGAGTGCTGATTCAGTGCTGGATCTGCCTCAGAACCGGTGTCCAATCCCACAGGAAACTGATTTACATTATACCCTATGTAAGATTAGTCGAGTAGTTTCGTCACATACTGCCAGCGCCTACAAAGAATTCTTCACGTCGTTTTATGCACTAACAGCACTAAAGGATAGGAGGCAGAAACCTGCCTCAGGCAGTCTGGGTGGTCGTTTGCTCATTGGAATTCTACATTTGCAAGCAATTTCCAACAAGCAAACAACACTGTCAGTGCTGAAAAAACATCATGTGAGCTCACCCTAAGTTTGTAGTGTGTCTGTGTTCAATATATGTATGTAAATGCACACAATTTCTGGGGTACCTTGTCTAATGTAGTCTCTGGGGTATGGTGTGTAATGTAATAATCTCTGGGGTATGGTGTAATTTAATCTCTGTTGTACAGTGTGTAATGTTATCTCTGGGTTACAGTGTGTAATGTAGTATTCTCTGGGATATGGTGAACTTTAATCTCTGGGGTATGGTGTAATGCAATCTCTGGGGTACAGTAAATAATAAAATCTCGGGGGTATGGTGTAATGCAATCTCTAGGGTACAGTATGTAATGTAGTAATCTCTGGGGTACAGTGAGTAATGTAATATAATCTCTGGGGTAGAGTGTGTAATGTAATTTCTGGGGTACGGTGTGTAATGTAATCTCTGGGGTATGGTTTACTGTAATCTCTGTTGTACAGTGTGTAATGTAATCTCTGGGGTACAGTGTGTAATGTAGTCATCTCTGGGGTATGGTGTACCTTAATATCTGGGGTACAGTGAATAATGTAATCTCTGGGATATGGTGTAATGCAATTGCTATTGGATGCTGGATTTGTTTCAAATGGTGTAATGTAATCTCTGAGGTACAGTGTGTAATGTAATCTCTGGGGTATGGTGTGGTGTGATGTAATCTCTGGGGTACAGTGAGTAATGTAATTCATATCTAGGGTTCAGTGTGTAATATAATACATTTTTGTGGTACAGTAAATGATTAGTTCTTGAGTACAATGTGCAATTCATTTCTAAGGTGCAGTTAGTAATGTAGTTTCTGTGTCTACCATGTATAATATAATTCATTTCTGGGGTGCAGTGAGTGATGTCATTTCTGGTGTACGGTATGCAACGTACTAAATTCAGGGGTACAGTATGTGACATGTGATTCCTGGGGGTACAGTGAGATTGGGTTCTTTTATTTTTCTCATTCTGTTGTGTGTGTTACAAATTTAATGGAATAGTGACGGGATCTTGGAGGGGGGGTTTTAAGCGAAATGTGCTGCATTGCACAACATTTTTTGGTTCCATCTAGAGGGGGAAATATTGTAGGTGGTCTGGTTCGGCTTCATTGCCAGGGCTAATTTTTAGTCCCAGTCCGGCCCTGAACCATTATCAAACTGTTGTATTAAATTAACAACAGTGGCAACAAAATACTTACTATCAGTGACGTTAAAATAGCAGAGATGTGTATAATTTGATATACTACATATTAGAATCACCATAGAATGTTGCGGCGCCTATAATAGGTAAATCTAAATATGTGTCTAACGTTCACTTCTACTTAACTGTGACAGTTAAACCATGCAGGGAATCGTAAACTTCATATCATGAGAGCCACTCATAACCTTATGGATTGCACCAAAAGTGTTTGGCGTAGGGGCTCCGCCTGGACCCGCTGGGGGGGCTTACAACTCTAACCTCCTAGCTTGGTTGGGGGGACCGCTTCACTGCAGGGAGAGGAGGGAAGGTAGGGGAAAGATAGGAAGGGAAAGAGAAGGAGGAAAAATTGGTCCCCCCCACTTTTTGAACCAAAGTTACGCCTATGTGCAGTGACATGCCTCCAGTTGGTAACACCCACTTGACATATTCAGTAATTTAATTTCTAGAAGGAAAGGAACAGGAGAGAAAATGATGCATAATTGTTATTTTACAGAAAATACAAGGATTTACTAAGACAACAATATCATAACCAGCCACAGGTCCTCTTTAATGGTCCAGTTCGGATGCTAACATACTAATTGTAAGCACTTGGCAATGGACAGGGGACACAATGGGCACTCTTGACTGTTCTGTGTCCTGTTCTGTGGCAATGTAGCCTCATACACAGCAGGCTGTGATGCACTGTGTGTTCTATCACCTTTCTGTCATTACCATAGACACCTTTTTCAGCAGTTTGTGATACAGTAGCTGCTTGGTGGAATCTGGACAGATGGGCTAGCCTTTCATCCGTTGTCCTTTCTTGGATCACTTTTGGTACTAACCATATCATACTGGAACAAAAAAACGCGCAATTTTTTTTCCAGTCATCTACACTCAGGATCAGTGCAGGATAAGTAATGAAATGTATGTAGTGACTCCATCAACAGAATAGTGTGTGCAGCCCTGGAGTATATACATTATATAACTCGGGATCAGTACAGGTAAATGATGTAATGTACATACACAGCGACTCAGCCAGCAGAATAGTGAGTGCACTTCTGTAATATAATACATGATAAGTAATTTATGTGCACTCTGATTCTACCAGTAAAATAGTGAGGCTTTGAAGTATAGTATATGATGTGATTCAAGTAGAGAAATATAATATATGTACATAGTGAATCCAGCAGAATAGCAGCTCTGGAGTATTATACAGGCTGTAACTAAGGATCAGTACAGGATATTTAATGTACATACACAATGACTCCACCAGCAGAATAGTGAGTGTAACACTGAAATATAGGAAGAGGATGTAGCTCAGAATCAGTACAGGAAAAGTAATATATGTACACGGTCTCTCTACCAGCAGAATATTAAGGACGGCTCTCGATGATAATACAGCATGTAACTCAGGATTAGTACAGGAAAAGTAATATATTTATTTATACAATGACTCCACGAGAAGAATAGGGAGGGCAGCTCTGGAGTATAATGCAGGATGTACCTCAGAATTAGTACAGGATAAGTAATGTACATACATCCATGTACATTATATAATAAAAATAAGTACACCCTTTTGTAAATATTGTATTATATCTTTTCATTGGACAACACTGAAGATATACCACTTTGATACAATGTATAGTAGTCAGTGTAAAGCTTGGATAACAGTTTAAATTTGATGTGCCCTCAAAATAACACAACAATGACTAAATCGCTGGCAACAAAAGTGAGGACACCCCTAAGTGACAATGGACAAATTGTGCCCAAAGTGTCAATATTTTGTGTGGCCGCCATTATTTTCCAGCACTGCCTTAGCTCTCCTGGGCAAGGAGTTCACCAGAGCTTCACAGGTTGCAGTCGCTGGAATCCTCTTCCACTCGCGACATCACGGAGCTGCTGGATGTTAGAGACCTTGCGTTCTTCCACCTTCCGTTTCAGGATGCCCCACAGAAGCTCAATAGGGTTTTGGGCTGGAGACATGCTTGGCCAGTCCAGCACCTTTACCCTCATTTTCTTTAGCAAGGTAGTGGTGGTCTTCAAGTTAGGTTTGGGGTCATTATCATGTTGGAATACTGCCCTTCAGCCCAGAAGAGAGGATCATGTTCTGCTTCTGTATGTCACAGTACATGTTTCCATTCATGGTTCTCTCAATGAGCTGTAGCTATCCACAACTGGCAGCACTCATGAAGCCCCAAACCATGACACCCCCGCCACTATGCTTGACTGTAGGCAAGACACACTTGTCATTGTGCTCTTCATCTTGTTACAGCCCCACATGCTGGACTCCATCTGAACCAAATAAGTTTATCTTGGTCTCTTCAGACCACAGGACATGGTTCCAGTAATCCATGTACTTAGTCTGCTTGTCTTCAGCAGGCTTTCTTGTGCATCATCTTTAGAAGAAGATTCTTTCTGGGACGAAAATGGAGACCAATTTGATGTAGTGTGTGGAGTATAGTCTGAGCACTGACAGGCTGACCCCTCACCTCTTTAACTTCTGCAATGCTGGTACCACTCATATTTCTATTTTGAAAAGACAGTCTCTGGATGTGACGCAGAGCATGTTCCCTCAACCTCTTTGGGCGTCGAACTGGCCGGAATCCTTTGGTGGGCCCCCAGACCGACACAGGTGACAGTCGCGGGCCCCCACACAGGACAGGGGCCTGCGCTGTCTATATAAAATAGAGCTTCCGCCACTGCTTTAGAAGGGAGGGGGACTTGCTGGTGGTGAGAGGGGGCCCGCGCTGTGAGGGCGGGGCTTAATTCCAGAGCGGCTCAAATCACCGATTTGAACTGTCCTGCCCGCAGATAGAAAGAGAGCAGGGCTCGGCTGCTCAGTTCCCAGCAGCGCAGGACATGTAAGTGAGAATGTAAAGAGCGCCGCTGAGAAGCGCAGCGCAGACCCCCTCTCTCCACCAGCAAGTCCCCCTCCCGTCTAGAGCAGTGCCAGCAGCTATTGTTAATATAGACAGCGCGGGCCCCCTCTCAGCACCAACAAGCCCTGCCCCCTTTTAGAGCAGTGCCCCCCACCCACCCTCCAAGCGTTTCTATCTTGGTAAGGGGTGGGGGGCCCTAGGCGGACCCCTCAGGCAGATATAAATATATATGGGCCCCTCAGGCAGGCGTGTGTGTATATCCATTGATTATTGCTTTGCACACTCTTGGCATTCTCTTGATGAGCTTCAAGAGGTAGTCACCTGAAATGGTTTTTACTTCACAGGTGTCGGGTTTAATAAGTGGGATTTCTTGCCTTATAAATGGGGTTGGGACCATCAGTTGTATTGTTCAGAAGTCAGGTGGATACACAGCTGATAGTCCTACTGAATGGACTGTTAGAATTTGTATAATGCCAAGAAAAAAGCAGCTAAGTAAAGAATAACGAGTGGCTATCATTACTTTAAGAAATGAAGGTCAGCCCAAAAAATTGGGGAAACTTTGAAAGTGTCCCCAAGTGCAGTGGCAAAAACCATCAAGCGCTACAAAGAAACTGGCTCACATGAGGACCGCCCCAGGAAAGGAAGACCAAGAGTCACCTCTGCTGTGGAGGAAAAGTTCATCCGAGTCACCAGCCTCAGAAATCACAGGTTAACAGCAGCTCAGATTAGAGACCAGGTCAACGCCACACAGAGTTCTAGCAACAGACACATCTCTACAACAACTGTTAAGAGGAGACTGTGTGCAGCAGGCCTTCATGGTAAAATAGATGCTAGGAAACCACTGCTAAGGACAGGCAACAAGCAGAAGAGACTTGTTTGGGGTAAAGAACACAAGGAATGGACATTAGACCAGTGGAAATCTGTGCTTTGGTCTGATGAGTCCAAATTTGAGATCTTTGGTTCCAGCCACCGTGTCTTTGTGCAACGCAGAAAAGGTGAACGAATGGACTCTACATGCCTGGTTCCCACCGTGAAGCATGGAGGAGGAGGTGTGATGGTGTGGGGGTGCTTTGCTGGTGACACTGTTAGAGATTTATTAAAAATTGAAGGAATAGTGAACCAGCATGGTTACCACAGCATCTTGCAGTGGCATGCTATTCCATCCGGTTTGCGTTTAGTTGGACCATCATTTATTTTTCAACAGGACAATGACCCAAACACACCTCCAGACTGTGTAAGGGCTATTTGACCAAGAAGGAGAGTGATGGGGTGCTACGCCAGAGGACCTGGCCTCCACAGTCACCAGACTTGAACCCAATCGAGATGGTTTGGGGTGAGCTGGACCGCAGAGTGAAGGAAAAAGGGCCAACAAGTGCTAAGCATCTCTGGGAACTCCTTCAAGACTGTTGGAAGACCATTTCAGGTGTCTACTTTGAAGAACCTAGAATATAAGACATATTTTCAGTTGTTTCACACTTTTTTGTTAAGTATATCATTCCACATGTGTTAATTCATAGTTTTGATGCCTTCAGTGTAAATCTACAGAAAACCCATGAAAATACAGAAAACTCTTGGAATGAGAAGGTATGTCCAAACTTTTGGTCTGTACTGGTGTACATATATATGTACACACACATATATATATATATATATATATATATATATATATATATAATAATATACACTCACCGGCCACTTTATTAGGTACACCCTGTCCAACTGCTCGTTAAAACTTAATTTCTAATCAGCCAATCACATGGCGGCAACTCAGTGCATTTAGACATGTAGACATGGTCAAGACAATCTCCTGCAGTTCAAACCGAGCATCATATGGGGAAAAAGGTGATTTGAGTGCATTTGAACGTGGCATGGTTGTTGGTGCCAGAAGGGCTGGTCTGAGTATTTCAGAAACTGCTGATCTCCTGGGATTTTTCACACACAACCATCTCTAGGGTTTACAGAGAATGGTCCGAAAAAGAAAAAACATCCAGTGAGCGCAGTCCTGTGGGCGGAAATGCCTTGTTGATGCCAGAGGTTAAAGGAGAATAGGCAGACTGGTTCGAGCTGATAGAAAAGCAACAGTGACTCAAATAGCCACCCGTTACAACCAAGGTAGGCAGAAGAGCATCTCTGAACGCACAGTACGGCGAACTTTGAGGCAGATGGGCTACAGCAGCAGAAGACCACCCCCGGTGCCACTCCTTTCAGCTAAGAACAGGAAACTGAGGCTCCAATTTGCCCAAGCTCATCGAAATTGGACAGTAGAAGATTGGAAAAACGTTGCCTGGTCTGATGAGTTTCGATTTCTGCTGCGACATTCGGATGGTTTGGGTCAGAATTTGGCGTCAACAACATGAAAGCATGGATCCATCCTGCCTTGTATCAACGGTTCAGGCTGGTGGTGGTGGTGTCATGGTGTGGGAAATATTTTCTTGGCACTCTTTGGGCCCCTTGGTACCAATTGAGCATCGTTGTAACACCTTGTGGAATCTATGCCACGAAGAATTGAGGCAGTCCTGAAGGCAAAAGGGGGTCCAACCCGTTACTAGCATGGTGTACCTAATAAAGTGGCCGGTGAGTGTATATATATATATATATATATATATATATATATATATATATATATACACACACCTTCCTGAGGGGCCCATATATGTAACTGCCTAGCTGAGGGGCCCATATATACAATATACTTGCCTAATTGAGGGGGACCTATAGAGATTCCTATCTGATGTGGGGGAGCTGTAGAGCTACCTGAGGGGACCTATATAGCTTCCTATCTGAGGGGATCTATACACCTGCCTAACTGAGGAGACCTATATACCTATAAGTAAGGAGTTGCTGGAAAAGTGAGGATTCTAGCAGGGATGAGTGTTGGTCGGGAGAAGTCAGCATGGTGGTGTGGACCGGATGGAGAAGAAAAGGGAACGTGAACTACTCATTGGAAAAATGTCACCTGTGAGTCACTAAATGTACCTGAACTGTAATCACTTATATGTGTGCAAAGTGTAATGGTTTATATTCATTAATGTGGTGGTGATATGCGCTCATGGTGTGGCGGTAATATTCAGTCATTATGTGGTCATAGTGGGGTGGTATTATTCAGGCACCATGTGGTCTTGATATGTGGTCAGGATGATGTGGTATTTTTAAGTCACTGTGTGGTGGTGATAGTTGGTTATAGTGTGGTGATATTATCTAATCACTATGTGGTGTGTATCTGTGGTCATAGTGTTGTGGTATTATTCAGTCACTATGTGGTGGTGATATGTGTTTATGGTGTTGTGATATTATCCAGTCACTATGTGTTGTGGATATGTGGTCATAGTGTTGTGGTATTATTCAGTCACTATGTGGTGGTGATATATGGTCATGATGTAGTATTATTTGTTCACTATGTGGTGGTGATATGAGGTCATGGAGTGGTAGTATTTTTCAGTCACTATGTGGTGTTGATATGTGTTCATGGTGTTGTGGTATTATTCAGTCACTATGTGGTGTTGATATGTGGTCATGATGTATTATGTAGTCACTATGTGGTGGTGATATGAGGTCATGGTGTTGTAGTATTATTCAGTCACTATGTGGCGTTGATATGTGTTCATGGCGTGGTGGTATTATTCAGTCACTATGTGGTGGTTATATGTGTTCATTGTGTGGTGGCATTATTCAATCACTATAAGGTGGTGATATGTGCTCATGTTGGGGTGGTATTATTCAGTCACTATGTGGTGGTGATCTGTGTTCATGGTGTGGTGGTATTATTCAATCACTATGGTGGTGATATGTGGTCATGATGTGACAGTATTTGGTCTTAATTATTGGTAATTATAGCCTTGGGATTCTGGTTTTAGGTATCAATGTTTGGTAATTGTACGACGATTATTTAATGGTTTTATACTAAGTACTTTGTGTTCTAGCTTTTGATATATTTTTATATAAAATTTATCATTCGGGGTCCGGGAGGGACGTATAGCTTTAGACCTTTCATTTTCACCGGAGTCCTGCTGCAATTAGGTGAGGGAGACTCAGAAGCCCCAGCGCTTCATCTCGATTACAGATTAGTGTGATGATGTCATCACATCGGTCTGCATACGTTGAAGCGAGACTGGGCGCCGCGGGCGGGACACCGTACAGGTGGCGGAAACAGCGAAGCAAAGCTGGCGCTTAAAATAAACTCCACTGGTGGGCCATAGGCATCCCAGTCCAACACTGGCGATGCCTGTTCTGAGTGGAAACTGTTTTGTAAAATCACTGTATGGTTGTGCCCACCATGCTGCAGCTCAGTCTCAGGGTCTTGGCAATCTTCTTACAGCCTAGGCCATCTTTATGTAGAGCCACAATTCTTTTTTTTTTTTTTTCAGATTCTCACACAGTTTTTTGCCATGTTGAAATTCCAGTGACTAGTCAGAAAGAGTGTGAGTGACAATACCAAATTTAATACACCTGAGACCTTGTAACACTGAGTTACATGACACTGTGGCGAGAAAATGGCTAATTGGGCATAATTTGTCCTTTTTCACATAGGGGTGTACTCCCATTTGTTGCCAGCGGTTTAGACACTGATGGCTGTGTGTTGTTATTTTGAGAACACACCATATTTACATTGTTATACAAGCTGTACACAGTCTACTTTACATTGTATCAAAGTTTCATATCTTCGGTGTTGTCCCATGAAAAGTTATAATACAATATTTACAAAAATGGGAGAGGTGTACTTACTTTTGTGAGATACTGTATGTACACAGTGACTCTGGTAATCATATCTATATCCGACTTGTATATTAAGACCCAGTGGTGAGGGTATACTTTAAGTTTTGATGTTACATCTCGAGATTTTGGTTTTATACAGATAAGGGGTTGTTCTAAGAAGACTATCAACTGTCATCAATACTTTCATGTTCTAATGCAACTACTCACCCACCATAGAATATTTGTGCCCCTTGTAGTGTCTTGTAAAATCTAAAAGTTTGTATATTGCAACAGCTTGTTACTCTTGGCTCCACAACACCAATTTTCCCATGGCATCAGGTAGTTAGACTTTGTCCTATTTCTGGTATTGTTTGGCAGCTGCACGTTGGACTCCTAGTCCCAGTCCTGTCCATCCTAAAGTTTATATGGGATTTTTATTGAAAATATGGTATTGAATATGCATTCTTCCATCATGTCTACAATCCCCTTACAGTATATAAGACAAAATATATTGGGGCACCTATTAAGTGAATACTGTAGTAATTATATACAGCTCACTAGACATACAAACTAGAGGCTTTAAATGCAGTATTTAATTGAAGTTACTTCAAGGATTATTATATGCATATGCTGTAAATCTTCTGGACCCAATGGTCCTGATACAGTCTATAATTGCAATAGTAATATAAATATGGGCAATACTTAGCTGTAACCCAGCTTAAGGAATTTTAGGTTTCCAGTTAGAGCCGACACAGAAGCGTCCTCACTCCACGCCACCCAGCGAGCTTTCGGAACACACCGGTTCCTTAAACTGGGTTACAGCTAAGTATTGCCCATATTTATATTACTATTGCAATTATAGACTGTATCAGGACCATTGGGTCCAGAAGATTTACAGCATATGCATATAAAAATCCTTGAAGTAACTTCAATTAAATACTGCATTTAAAGCCTCTAGTTTGTATGTCTAGTGAGCTGAAGAGGGAAGAGGGTGGAGATTCCCTGACTAAAGGCAAGGTCCGGGCACTACTAAATGTATTGCGGTATTTAGTGGCCAATAAATTGTGTGGACTACAGTAATTATATATAGACCAGACATTAACCTACTGAAAAAGAGGGTCCACATCGGCTATTTGTGACTGTCTGACCCCTTTTTTTTTTTTTTTTTAAACAAATTTTATTGAGGAGTACAGGCAACAGTTGCAATACACAATCCAAATCGAACTTACAGTCCTGTAAAAGACCAATGTACAGATATTTCACTACATATTTAACGTAAGTAATACTGTCTCACACTGGAGATGTTCTATGAAATGACATATTGTCCAACTCCTAAGTAGATTTTTTTCCCCTTTTTCTCCCCTTCCCTTTAGACCAACTGTCCCGTCCCATAACTTAACCTAACTGAACTCCCCTCCCCTGTGTGATGGCTGCTTAACTAGACTGGTTCCCTACTTCCAAATTTCCTAAATTGTCTGACCCCTTATAGAGCAGCAGCACCACCACACTTACTTTATGAACACAGTCACCTCCGCTGAGGACACAACGTTGTCATTTCTGCTACAGGAGAGTTTTCTTGTCGCTCAGTTATATTCCTGTGATGGATAGAAGTGTTGGACTAAGGGATGTTCTGTACAAATAGGGGCCAGATTTATGTTATCATTAGGTTGCAGTGAATCTTCTCTCTATTAAAGTGGTGTTCCATCCATAGACTTTGATGGCATATCACGAGCATATGCTGTCAAAGTCCGATAGGTACTGGTCTTTGAGGTGGGACCCGCACCTATCTCAGGAACAAGCCCCTGAAAGTTACAAAGCAGACTAGAGAGACAGTCTTGCTTGCGCACATCTCTATTCTGTTGTATGGGGGTTCCGAGTCCAACTGAGCACCATGCTTGGCTCTGCTAAAAATTCCCATACAATAGAATGGATAGTTGTGCGCAAACGTGCCTAGATGTCCAATCTGCTATGTAACTCTTCAGGGGTCCGTTCCGGAGATAGGTGAAGGTCCCACCTTTCTAGCGATATTCCATCAAAGTCTATGGTGGGAACAACCCTTTAAATTTTACTTATTTGGAAAATGTAGGCCGAGGCTGCTGGAACTCTCAGCCCTAATGCTGTCCCAGTGCAATCTCTTTTTGAAGGATAAAAACCACTCTGACCCCCCCAAAAAATAAAAAGCACCAAAAATAAAACTTTTTCTGTGTGAATGTAAGTGTAATGTTAGATGCAAGTGATTACAACATTAGAGCGAAAAGATAAGTTTATTGGGGTGTAAAAGTGAAAGGAGGATCTAGAACCTGGTAACCCCCCTCTAGCCTGGATACAAGATGAGATACTGTTGGTCAAGGACGGACAGAGGTTCCAAGTGGCATCCTGTGACACAATTACCCACAGAATTTACAGCTGTGCCCATAAATTCTGCAGGTTGGCAAAGCTGGCATTCCAACTGGTCCTATAAATAATCGATTGACGATAAATCTGGTGAACGGACTGACAGAGATATTCCTGCGAAATTCTGTGTGTAGGTGATCATTAGCCATGTGAAAAAAAGCCAGTCAGAAGCCATGAGAGGCAGCTATATGCAAAGCCTCCCCAGATTATCACACCTGCAGTTGGGGCAGTGTGTCACTCCACAGTAAAAGGATTGATGTACTCACCACGAGGCCTCCCTACTTTAACCAGACCGCTGTCTGATCCTAAACAGAACCGGGATTTGTCGCTAAAGAAGATATAGCTCCAGCCTGTTGCAGTTCAGGTTTCATGTTCATGACACCACTGCAAACAAGCGGAGGGCAGTCAATGGCAAGACAAGTAATAGTCGCCATGACAACAAATGTCTTTTTGCTAAGTACCTGGAATTGGTCCAGGCAGAGACAGGTATGTGTAATGAAGGTACCCAGGAGTCTGGATGATGGACAAAAAAACTGTGGGAGCTACTAGTGCTTGTCCAGAGTAAATGATCCTTTTTGCTGGTAGTCATTCTGGGCTAGCTGAAGTCTGTTCACTACGGATCCCAACACCTCCTAACAGCTTGGTTAGAACAGTCTAGATGGCTATTTGTAAAAATGACCATCCTGCTATTTTGCAGTTCAATGATGCAACCCCTCTCAAAGTTTCTTAACAAGTTAAAATGTCTAAGTTCATGATACCATCGATCTCTCACCAAGAGGTACGCTACCCAAGAGTCTTTTAGGAACAGCAGGGTAAGCACTTCACTGCGATCTTATGGTCCAGTATCTAATCAAACCACAATAGTAATCATTCACATACCTGTTTGAGACATAACTTCATGGTGAATTCTATAGTAATATGACATTTACATCTGGGTGCCCTATTTTTTTGTCAATGAGTGTGTATATATATATATATATATATATTATATATATTATATATATATTATAATATATATATTATATATTTATATAGTGTAACACATCACTTGCCTTCGGCCGCCATCTTGGCTCGGCCCGGGGGTCATTCAGCTCGCAGGATCGCCGTCCTTGGTAAGACAGATGGCACTCTGACACAGGTCTTCCGTTTAACACTGGCCTCAACCAGCTTTATTGAGGCACAGTATATAGCAGAAAAACATAAATCAAAACCTCGGCCGTCTGGCCACTAACTATACATGTGTAAAGAGTCCCTCTACTCACATGTTGAACAGGACCTAACGTCTAGTCTCACCAAACCACTTTCTCTCCGTCTCACGCTGGGTCCCGGCTTCTTCCAAGCCTCTGGGGGGCCAGAGCCTCTGTCTCCAGCTCCAGTGCTACTCCATGTTCTGGCAGCAACCACGCCCCGATCATCTGGAGTAGGAGGTCTTTAATAGATCTCCAGAGGCCTACCCAATACCTGGGCTGGACCATAGGGACCTGGAACGTGGGAACAACCACCCACCCATCTGCAGGTGTTCCGGGAAGGCCAGCCCTTAATGGCTGGACATTAGCCATGCTAGGTACAAGGGTCAGCAAACCTAATGCTGCTGACCGACAATACCTGGCTTCCCCCACGAGACCAGGCTCTCGGTGGCAACGTACGCACACCTAGTGGCAGACCATGCGACCACCAGGTCGCACTGCCACAATATATACATATTTATATGAATACATATATATTATAATATACAATACATAATATTTATATTATATATATATATACACATACTTACATATACATATATATATATATATATAATATATACACATCATACATATATATATATATATTTAACATAATATATATATATATATACACATACATATATATAATTATTATATATCACTATACAATATTATACAATATAATATTATATATATATATAATATATATAAATAACACATATATAACACACACACGCTGGTGTGTGTATATATCTTTCAGGGAAAGCTGGGAGTCAGTTAGCTCCTAAAAGGGTTATTACAAAAGTAACTCCTGAACGGCATTGAACTAAGCAAGTATCTGCTGGATAGCAATGTGACGTCAGGGGGCTTTATTTGTTCCTTTTCCCTCTACCTCGCTAGGTTTTGCTGCTCGCTAAGTGGACGTCTCCAAAATTCTTCTCCATATCATCCCCTGCTGATGGCAGCTCTGCAGCTAATTAGGTTGGGATAAGCTGTGTGCAGCGGCAGGCGAGTGGTTAATTGCAGCTGTGCGGTTACATAAATACAAGCGCACAATGACCACGTCCCAGCACAAAGCTAGAGCCGTGAGAACCTTCTCTGAGTCGTGGGAACCAGCTCCCCCCTCCCCCTGCCTGACCCTGCTGTCCACCCAGGCCATCCCTTGCTGACGGACTGCCTGCCACCATCCAGGAAAATGAACCCCAGAAAATGGACTGTCCTTCAGTCAAGGAAGGTACTCGCACGTATCTCAGTGACCAAAATAATACAGTCACCTATACTCCAGCATAACTGGGCTTGACAAATGGATCATCAGATATTCTGGAGAGGGAGCTGGGAACATTCCAGATTGTAATGTGACCATACAATCTGCTCCTGCACAACAGCTCAGAGCTGGAATCAAGTTATATATTATTAGATGTTGGATTAAAGGAATTTGCGTCCTGATGTAAATATATTCTCAATGTATAATATACATATTGGGGAGGAGGAAGCTGTTCTGGTGAGTGGCATTCTGTATGGGTGGGAGCTTAGAATAGGTGCTGGCTACATGGCCAAGTGAGTTGCAATCTGTGGTTATTGGACTCCCCAGAGCTCAGCAAGTCTACTCTCTATTCCTTTGGTAGATTTGTGAATTGTCTTGATATAAAGACACAAGATGAGAGACGGCTCACACTTTAATCAGATCATAAAAAACTGACAGGCGACAGGTGACCAGAAGACATTTTTCAAACAGAAGACACCCACTGTTCTGTCCTTTCTGGGGATCCTGATGGTGACAGCATGGAATGACATAGAGAGCTGTCCAACTTTAGGGAATGCCCAGTGTCAAAGTGTGGTCCTGTGTGCTGCGCCCACTAACCATTGAGAGAACCTCTAAACCTTTAGACAGCCTTGTGTTCCCCACAGCTTTTTCTACAGAGCCCTGGTCTGGTGCAGCTACTGTAAGTCCAGCACCCTGCACACAGCCGAGGCCATGGCTGCTGGAACCTGGGGTCTGGCCTGTAAAGGACCAGGGATATCGCGAGTCACATAAACCAAGGGCTGGAGCTTTCTTTAGGGTTAGAAGGAGACATCTTTGCCCCCTTGAAGGGTAGTCACTGCCCCAGACGCCGCTCGACTATGTCCCCGGCTCGTTGGTGTCTTACTTCAAGGTGCTTGTTCTGAACCTTCTCAAAGTGCTGCAGCAGTTCTGTGTAGTCTATCCTCCCGGATTCTGATTTTGGGGAGCTCAAAGGTGCAGGCTCTGCGGGCCTGTAAAGAGAAAAGGGTAAAACCCCACCACTATTAACCCCTGGCAGGTCTATATCAGCCAAGTGCAGGGAGCTTCTGTAAATAACTCTCCAATCTTGGGGTATGTTCACACAGCGTGTTCACTCCATGTGTACATATGTTTATAGATGCGTGTTTGGATCCGTGTTTCGGACCCTAAACGAACTCAAGCACGCATCTAGAATTTGCAGTGTGATTTTACATTGCTTGGAATGTAAAACACGCATCGGCCGATGATTGCTGATACGTGTTTACTTGCAGCTTTCAGAGCCGTTCAAAGAATTGACATTTTCATTCATGATCCGAAAGACGCAGTAGGCACCCAATCGGATCCAAAACGCGTGTCGGATGCGTTTTGGATCCGATTGACGCAGCACTTTTGGATGTGATTTTCGGATCCAAAACGCTGTGTGAACATACCTTTATGCTACTCACACAGGTGCAAGACTTGTTACAGTGTATGCTCTGGACTTACCCTGATCTCATGAGCTGAGGGTTAGGGACACACTGAAGCCGGTGTGACAGTAGCTGGAAGGCACTGCTCTGAGGCAGGAGCATCAGAAGGCCATAGAGTGCTCTGATCAGGTATGGGTGATTCTCCACATCCAGGAGCTGTAGTCGTAGGTCTACAGAGCATGGACAGGTCAAAGGTCATCGCGGTCGCGAACAAGAACTAAAGAACCCAACACCCAGTTGAGGAAGCTCTGTCCACCCTGCCTCTGCCTCCTCCTAGACTAGAACTGTAATTGTGATCCGAATTTTTTCAATGCACAAGTTCTCCCCTCTCCGCCTCTAACTGTATATGTCCCCCCACCTTTCTGTGATGCTGCGCTATCCTGATCTGACATGTTTCCCTCAGAAATCCCCTGTGCAGCCACCTCATCATTTCTGCTCTATTTCCCACCTAGCGCTAGGGGGCTGTGTACGCGGCTGATATTGGATGCACTCACATGTGAAGATTGGACATTCTATCAGCTGCACCAACTTGTCCACCTCAGTTAGAAAATCCACAGTGACCTCCAGGTCTCCACTGCAACAGGAAGGTTAAGGAACAAGAACCTTGAGAGCAACAGCCTCTTATCAAAAACTAGCAGCAAAGGATACAACTTCTGAATGAGGTGGTAGGCGTGCCGGTAGTTCTGCGTGAGGAAGCACAGAGACACAGTGGCCACGGGACTGTGACACCAGGAGCGATACAGGCAGCAAAAGAGGTTACAGCTCTCCTGAAAGAAACAAGTATCAACACAATGGGAAGAAGAGCCCCACACTGTGGGACAAGGTCCCTTCAACCCCACAGTGAGATTTTCTCTCCCTCTGCCAGTCTGGAACACTATTCCCTCTCCCTCCTCACGTGGAACGCAATTTCCTCTTCGTCCCCGTGTGGGACATTTCCCATACACACTGCTGAAAAAAAGATTTCCAAACACACACTGTGGGACAAGATCTATCCCCCTCCTACATTCTGTAGGACAAGGGTCTTTGACTTCCCACACTCTGTGGGACAAGATTTCCTCCCTCATCCACTCTCCAGCACTCTAGTGTCATATGAAGAACATCCGTTGCATTGCATGGTACACTTGATGCTCCTCTTCCTTCCTCAGCACTGTCCACCTCGATCAGTCTATTAAACATCTGCTGCTTGTATTGTTGGCTCTGCCCTTTTTGAGTCTATCATACAACAGTGTGAATGTTAGGCTATGTTCACGTCTGATTCACGGCGTAATTGCGGGACGGATTTCGCCCGCAATTACGCCGTGTGCTCGGCAGCGGGGCGGGGGGCCGCAACCCGCCGCCCCCATAGACATTCATTATCCACGGCGTGTATACCGCCGTGATAATTGACATGTCGCTTTCTCCCTGCTCGCCGTATTTCGCAAGCGGGGAGAGGAGACGGAATCCATAGTTCTCTATGAGAACTGTGGATTACCGTAATGACTGGGAAGGATTTCACCCGTAATACGCACAGTACGGCGCGAAATACGGGCTGAAATCCGTCCCAAAATAAGCCGTGTGAACATAGCCTTACACGAATGGGAGACATCACCAAGGCAAGGGAGAAAATTACCGGGGTTTGCAGGTCTTTGAGTTGACTCCGCAACTGGAAGAGTTCAGAGGAGGTCAGTAAGATGCTGTTCAGGTTCTGAACCATTGTAGACGCAAATTTCAGATCCTCCTCCCGCAGCAAGATGTCCGCCATGGAGTGGAAGATGTTTTCAGCATTTAGTAGAAGACACAGCTGCCTGAGAGTAAGAACACAGAGGGTCACAGAAGGGCAGCAGGGTAATAAGCAAAGGCCATTCCCCAGATCATCCTCCCCTCAAGACCATTCCCGGAAAACTAAAACCACCCCCCAGAACCCACCTAACTCCCAAAACCATTCACTGGAGCCCACTCACCCTTCCATCCTCCAAGACTGTTCAAAAGGACCAAATCCAAAGGCATCCCCAGGACTATTTTTTATGACTACTAGTTAAGGTGATGCAGGAGGTATGATCCCAACCCCTAAAGACAATCACACTTTATAATCACAGCTCTGTCCTCATGATTGACTTGTGAGAAGTTAAAGGGGTTGTCTCACCACAAGGATTGCTTTTTATGTTAAAGATCTTGCAAAAATAAGTCACTTTGTTAATGGACACATATTGCAGTGTCCTACCTAGTCTCAGATATCCCATCTTGTATGGGGTACATCAGCTCCTCAGGTCGCTATAGCTACAGACCTGTTTGACCTCTCCTGATAGGCTGCCAGCACTGGTTGCTATAGCTACAGATCTGGCTTCTACTGCAGCCTAGTGGAAGCCAGTCAACACGCCCCTAAATTCAAAGTGAAACCAAGAAAACAGGACTGAGGTAAGATGAATCAATGTCGTGAGACAACCCCTTTAAGTCCAGTAAGAATGCAGCAGCTTCCTAATTATATGTAATACATTTCCAGAAACTGTGGTGTGGAGGAGCAGGCTGGGACCCTGATTCATCATTAGAATTAAAGGAGAGATGAGAGCAGTTCCGATCTTCTTTTTTCCCAAAGAGTTGATCAGCCCCGTTCCCTACCCGGCTAATTACCTGATGATAAACGCTCCCCTCATCTCTAGGAGTTTCCTTTCGCTGCTGAACCTCTTCAGTAAATTTACCATAAAGCGGTGGAAATAGGAGTTCATGGTAGGTGTTGAGGGTGAGCTCTCCACACCCCGATCACCTGACTTGATTACCACCCGACATGAGATCCTGACTTACCCCACCAGTACGGTGCCACTTACTGACATTACTACTGTGAGCTGGATTGGGATCACATCTGTTCCCCACTTCAGTACAAAAGACATTGCCAGCAACAAATCAGGGTGCAGTGTGAAACATGAAAACAGTCACCTGACTGGCTGCTCCGATCGACATTAATACACTGCGCTGGCTATAGGAATGCACAACCCTGCACCGAATGACTTCAACGTGAGTAGAGAACCTATTGCGTGCAATGCCCTCCCCCCAGGACTCCATGTTCACTCATGCTCTGTAATCCCCCTCTTATAACACAGACAGGACTAACAAAACCCATGTCTACCAACTGCAAAGAATGTGAGATGAGGTGCAGCAAAGATTTGTATTCCGAAGCAGAGTGTCTACACTGAGGGACTACTCTTCAACCATCTCTGCAATCATTATTTGAGACATTACCAACAACAACACAGAAAATAAGTTTTCTAAGTCAAAACAAGTAAAATGTACTTGGGTCACTAAGAGCTTAAAGAACTGGTCCAGACTACTGTCCAGAGGGCTTAAGGGAGCTTAAGGGGTCCAAAAAAACCCGTTATTCTTTGTATAAGGATGGTGTAATACAAAAAATGCATTTATTGTGGTGGATATCTTTACATTATATCTTGTGTTTTCTTCTTGCCCAAAAATGTCGAAGTCAAAGGTTCTATATAGTCTATAGTGAAAGATGAAACATGCTACAAACAATGGAGTAAATTAAAGTCAATAGTCATACTCAGAGTGGTGGTAAATGATTCCTACTTTAAATGGTGGTGACCCCAAGACTCAGTACTGGGTTGTCTTTTATTCAATGTATTTATTAATGATATAGTGGAGGGGATTAATAGCATGGTTTCGATTTTCACAGATGACACCAAGTTATGTAGTGTAGTGCAATCTATGTCCGTAAAGTGCAAGCAGACCTGGACACACTGAGTGTTTGGGCATCCGCTTGGCAAATGAGGTTCAATGTGGATAAATGTAAAGCGTTGCATCTTGGTACTTAAAATCTACAGGCATCATATGTCCTAGGGGTAAAAAACTGGGAGAATAATTTGTTGAGAAAGATCTGTGCATTCTAGTACATCATAGATTATCTACAGCATGCAATGTCAATCAGCTGACTCTAAGGCAAGCAGGATACTGGCGTGCATTAAAAGAGGCATGGACTCGCGGGACAGGGATGTAATGTTACCGCTATATAAAGCATTGGTGCTGTCTCATTTGGAACATGCTGTTCAGTTCTGGGCTCCAGTTTATAGAAAGGATGTAATGGAGCTAGACAGAGTGCAAAGACGAGCAACCAAACTAATAAGGGGAATGGAGCATCTTAGTTATGAGGAGAGGTTAAAAGAATTAAACTTTAGTGTTGAGAAAAGACAGCTCCGGGGAGACATGATTAATTTATATAAGTATATAAATGGTCCCTATAAAAAGTATGAGGACAAGCTATTTCATGTAAAGCCCCCTCAAAAGACAAGGGGACATTCCCTCCATCTGGAGAAAAAAGGATTCAGTCTCAAGAAGAGAAAAGCCTTCTTCCCTTTGGAAACTTAAATTGGGGAATACCCCCTGGGGCTGGTCCAGCGGGAACAGTTGAAGGTTTCAAGAAAGGCTTAAATAACCACTTACTACTAAATAATATTATGTAGCCATGTACAATATCTGGATCCAGTCTAATGGCAACTCTAGATTCAGGAATGAACTCTCCCTTTACAGGTTCCAAAGGCTTTATCAGTAGGGGAAACTAACTTTAAAAAAACCCTTCCTATCCTTCTCTCTTCATCCACATTTTTCCACACCCTTGGTTGAACTTGATGGACATGTGTCTTTTTTCAACTACTATTGTGGTTGTGCCAACAATGTGTCGTAAAATGTAGCACATTTTTGGCACAGACATATTATTTGTTTTTGACAGTCTTATGGCTCATCCAAAACTGCAAGTGGATGTGTATAAAACGGGGCCCGGCCAAAATGTGGCAATTGCCCCTATATTCTGATGTGCAAAAAAATCATCAAACCGCATGAGAATGTTTTCCATAGGCCGAGATAAAGGGCCAAAAAAAAAAAAAAAACCCTCGAAGAAAACTATAACAAAAGATTTAAAAAAAAAAAAAAATAGTATGTAAAGGAGGACAAACAAAAAAAATTCCCTGTATTCTTTCTGAACCAGTTTCTCATGGTTTTTAGGATCCTCTGCAAGCTAAAAACGCTGCAGCACATATCTATCTCCAGTTTTGCACTCCAGACAATTTATCTGCACCGCTGCATTATAACAAACCCTCAGCTGTGTGACTACTAGTACACTTCTGGTCTCTGGCCTTGCAGAGACAGCCAGCAGAGATTTTAAATTGGTGAGGAATTAAGATACAAAGTCTAGAAAAGCTGCAAAATATGTGACGACAATAAAGGTATGTTCACACAGCTTATTCTGGGGGCGCATTTCGCCACGTATTTTGCGGCGTACTGCGCTCTAAGGCCGTGTTCACACGGCTTATTCCCGACGGATTTGTGAGCCGTATTGAGCTCACAAATCCGCCATGAATAAGGGGGGCGGGGCCGGGGCGCGGCAGGGGCCGCTCCCGGCCCCATAGAAAATGCATTGTTTAGGCGTCCGGCCCGAAAATTATGTGCATGTCACTTTCCCCCCGGGGGCGGATTTGCCGAGCGGGGAGGAGCGACGGATTCCACTGTTCTCTCTGAGAGCAGTGGATTACCGTAATGACAGGGACGGATTGGCGCCGTAATCAAGCGCAAATCCGGCGCGGATTTACGGCCCCAATCCGTTCCCCAAAGAAGCCTTGTGAACGAGGCCTAATACGAGCGAAATGTGCCCCAATCATTACGCCTCCTCTTCCCGGGCGTACAATACGATCGTATTGTACGCGCAGGGAGATAATGGACATGTAATTTATTAGTGCTGATCAGCGCGACTCCCGAAGACCCGGCGTAATTGCGGGGCGTACTGTACGCCCCAAAATTAAGCCGTGTGAACATACCCTAAGATTAGAAAATTTGTAGAAGATATTTACAACTAAAGTTGAATGTGTGGGGAATAGAGACCGGAAAACACTGTGCTAATTTCTGCTGTGCATAATGCAGCCCCCAGTGTTACCAGCCCTGGTATTATTCGTCTGTGCAGTGATTCCCCCCCAATGGTGCAGCCGCTCACCCTCACCACAACTGCTGGGCAGGGCTCCTCGAGCCAGGGATGGCACCTGCAGCTTGGTCTGGATAGCCGAGGGCTCATCATTGGCTGCATCGCTTTGTCCGGCTGGAGAAGAGGCAATTTCGGCTAGAACCTCCAGATCCTTCAGGATGACCTAGGGACAGAAATCATCATCATCATTATCAGACCAGGGGGAGGTCGGTGCTCAGTGACACAAGATCCCCATTTATCAGAGGGACACAAATCATCATCAAACTAGGAGAATGAGAAACTGGTGGTGGTTGCGGGTATTTAGTACTAAAGAGACAAGGGTGTTCCACATTCATTAGACCAGGGAAAAGACCGGTTCTGCACTCAGTGATATGGCCCACCATTAGTAAGAGAGGCAGGTAACATCAGAAACAGAGAAGCATGGGGGGAGGGGGTCTGCACTCACAGACATAGGATCCCCCATTCATCCATGGGAAGCATGATACCGGGGGCCTGATGATCTGAGTGCAGCTGACAGACACAGTATGAGTTATACATTTTGTGTCTTATGATCATCTCCAAAGACAGTATAGAAAATGACAACTACGCTGTGTCTGTCCACATCCACCTCACTGCATTCCTTATATCCCTGGTCACATCAGGTCACATGTCACGGCAGCCATTCTGCTGCACATTTTCCCCCATAACCTGAAGCCATGACGCAAATGTAAAGACCAGTCCGGTTAAGAACAGTTCCCCAATTGTATCTATTCTCCACATTGAAGGGAAATCTAAGATGCAGCTAATCACAGCGAGCACCCTAATATCACACGTGCTGCAAGTGACCCGTATCCTAACTGCCTGTCCCCAACACTGACACGACCTGTGACCACCACTATGCAAGGGGTTAAATGGTCACAAATGATAAGATGAAGAGGGGGCGGGCCCAAGAGCAGTGGCTTCCATTAACATTCAGGACACAGCATCCTGCCTGGTGTAATACTCTGCAGAAAAACCCAGCCTCCTGTTACCATGGAAACAAGCACGGCCACCCTGCAGCTCTGCCAGAGGAGGAGGAGAGCAGGCTCCAGCTCCATTAACCCGTTCCAACCCAGACAACACACAGGATTCATCTCCAGCTGCTGTGCCAGGAGACTCAGGAAAGATAATTAACAGCACGGGGCGCCCGAGATAACCCAGATATCGAGCCCTACCCACTGCACTGCAGGATGGCAGAACACACGTGACCATCCCATACCAGCAGCCACATGGCAGCGGATTGTGTGTCCTGCACTGTAGACGTCTATTGTACAGCACAAGATGGAGATAGAGGCATCACCCAGCAACAAAACCTTCCTCACAGCAGCAGTCCTGCTGACACAAATGCAGAGCTTATTAGAGACAGCTCTGAAACACTGTAACAAGCTCTACAGCTGTGTAAGGTGGAACCAATCAGGATGGGTGTGTAAGCTAAGTATCCGGTCACTGACAGCAAGCAGAGATCCTGAAAACAGAGGAAAGAAACATGACTTTACCAACTCTATGACAAAGCTTCACCATTCACAATGATCCAGAACAAAAAAACAATCAAATGAATGAATGAAAACCTGCCAGGAAAACTGAATACACGTATTGCTAGTGCAGGTCTGAGGGGAAGCATCGCTGCACAGGAATTTAAAGGGGTTGTCTCACTACATTGATGCATCTTACCTCAGTCCTGTTTTCTTGTTTTCACTTTTGAATTCAGGGGCGTGTTTACTGGCTTCCACTAGGCTGCAGTAGAAGCCAGGTCTGTAGCTATAGCAACCAGCGCTGGCAGCCTATCAGGATAGCTCAAACAGGTCTGTAGCTAAGGAGACCTAAGGAGCTGATGCAGCTCATACAAGAGGGGATATCTCGGAATAGGTAGGACACTGTTAATGGACACATATTGCAAAGTGACTTGTTTTTGCAAGATCTTTAATATAAAAAACAATCCTTGTAGTGAGACAACCCCTTTAAGCTATGCCAACATGTACATCACAATACAGGCAGGTTATACATTGTGGGCTTAGGAGTTGAACCCGCTCCATATGCAGCAGGTATAGTCTGTCTGTTAAAGCTGAGGCAACTATCATTGGCGATCATCCAATTCCGGCCGTTTAACAACTTAGATGATGGAGGTGCCCCCCTCCATCACATGACTACCTCGCCTAACCTTGACCGATTGTCATGACAGCCAAGCTATGGACCTAGCGTAGGCTGCGAAGCCTGCCATTGTACTCCTCCGCCTGTAGAGTTTCTATCCTACAATGCAATACAATAGTATAGTGTACAAGTAATAGCTTGATGGGGGAGCTAAGAAGAAAAAATGTCAAAATAATGAATTAATAACGGTTTAAAAAATATTTAAAAAAAAACCCCATAGAATTCATCATTGCAAACACATACTTTTCCCATGCATCATACAAACAAACGTTACAGAGGTTGCCCAGGTCAAAACTTTATTCCCCGTTGCTACTGCTATAAGAAAATTAAAACTAAGGGCATGTTCACGTGTTGTTTTTGGATCCGAAAATCACATCCAAAAACGTAGCGGTGATCGGATCCAAAAGGCATCCAACAGGCAGCTGCGTGTTTTAATGTGTTTTGGCTGCAGCAGGATCGTACCCCATAATTTTAAATAGGGCTCCTACTGCGTATTTCGGATCAATAATTGACATGTCAATTCTTTGAACGGATCCGAAAGACTAAAGGAAACACGCATCAGTGATCATACGTCTGAAGGCCGATGCGTGTTTTAAATTGCAAGCAGTGTAAAATCACATTGCTATTTATTAGATACGTGTTTGGGTCCGTTTAGGGTCCGATAGACGAATCCAAACACGCGACTCAACACGCTATGTGAACAAGTCCTACTTATCTTCCCACTCACCTCCGTTCCAGCGCTGCCTCTGCTGTGGCTCTACCCAAGTCTTTTGTCATCTTTCAGGTCCTGGCAGTTGGAATATCATCACTGCAGTAGTCACGTATCTTTTCTTGACATCACTGTTTGGAGGCTTCATTTCAGAACAGTGACGTCACGGAAAGACACACCGACATTCAGGAGCCGGAAGAAGATAGGAGACCCTGTGCTGAAACAGAGGCGAGTGGGCAGGGAAGTAGCACTTTTTTTTTTTAAACTTTCTAACAAAAACAGCAATGGGGAATAACATTTCGACCTGGACAACTCCTTTAAACACTAAAAAATTAAATATAACTGGTATTGCTGTGTCCATAAAATATAACCTCATTTCTCTCTCATGGTAAACAGCAAAAGACTACACAATATCATAATTATGTTTTTTTTCACTTTGCCTCTCTAAAAAAAAAAAAAAAAAAAAGTGATCAAGAAGTCATATGAGCTAATAAAACTAGTAAAATTATTTAGCTGACAGAAAAAAGTGCTATTGGTTTCAGAAAGTGACCATGTAAAAATGAAGTATTTTTTTAAGGATTTGTTCACACAACTTAATTTTAAGCTTATTTTGGGGCGTATTTTGTGCTGAAATATGCCCCAAAATAAGCCTCAATGTTTTATGCACATTGATACCAATATAAAATACGCGCCGTCAGTCACACGACCCGTATTTCACAAGCATATTTGTGATGCGTTTTTAGGGACAATTTCACTCATATAAATTTCAGTGCCTTGTCGATTCTTGAGGCGCTTATGCAAGTGAAATCCCCACGGAAACAGTATTTATGGCCCGTAAGCACCGCAAAATACGATTCACATATTGCAAAAAAAAAAAAACCATCCTACTCCAGCGTATTTTGAAGCGGAAATTTATACTTCAAATTTCATTTGTGTGAACATCCCCTAAAAATAATAAAACAAATCAAAAGCTACCTAAACCTAGTATAGTCAGAATTTTACTGACCTCAGAAAAAAGTAGGCATAAATGAACATGTATACCGCATGTTTCAATCTCTAAAATGCCAAATTTTGGGCCCACCACATCAATGAATATGGGGACCACTTTCGCCATGGCAACCAGGAAAAATCTATACAAAAAAAAAAAGGCAATAATACAAAATACTTGTGGACTATTCCAAAATGCTAACCACAAACAAACAAGATTACCAGAGTCACCATGAATAAAAGAAAGGTTTTATCAGTCCATGTATTACAAAACAGTCATTAAAATACCAACACTAATCGAAAATTAGGGAAAGGAGATTGTAAAGCCCCATGTGGAACATCACCACCGATGCGTATTTGGATGAAATCCTATTATTCTTCTCGGCTCCATTTATATATGTATTTATTTGTATGTGGCCAATTGATATCTTAGGGCTAAATAGATACAATAAAAAATAACCTTTATTAATAACCTGATATAAAAGGGGGGACTAATATGTCCCTATAAAGCCCTACTAACTCCCAAAAACCAAACAAAAAAGCGGAGAACCCCCCCCAAAAAAAAGGCGAACCCCCCCCGGGAACCACCTACAAACCCTACACCGCCCTAACCTTACACCACCCTCAAACAATCACACACTGTAAAACAAACTAAGAAACAAAAAAACACATACATAAAATAGAACAACCCCATCTCAGACTGAAGAAAGGAAAAAAACAAAATTTAAATCCCTTCCAACGCTTTCCCCCCACAGATGCAGGGGGTTCATCGGGGAACATAAAAGTCAAAACCGTGAGGGGGGATTGATGACTCCATGTGGACAAAAAAAAAATTGCCATTGGGTTGGCCCAGAAGATGGCTCCAGAAACCGGAGACATTGGCACAACATCTCCGCTAAGTCAGGCCATGTTTGTCAAAATCCAAACAATATCAAAAAGCGGGCTCACGCACCATGACCACAACACGCCCCCAAAGGTTGGAGAAAAACTGGCTCCCCCAAACCGCGCCCTGGCCCAACTGCGCTCTGACAACCAGCGGCTCTCAATAAAGAGGACGATTTTGGAAAAACCGGCTCGCCGCAAAAACCCTACGATGGGGACCCCCAAGTCGGTGGCAGCAAGAGATCTACTTTCCTTGGTGAGTGCCTACTGCCGAACTCTTAGGGGTGCCCAAACCCATGCAGAGGGGAAAAGCCCATAGAATGGGAAAACCTCACCCCTTTACTCCCCAGCCAAGCGGGGACCCACAACTGCACCCCATCTCGAGAGAACCCCACGTCCATTGATTGTAAAATACTTGGATTTTAAAAAGAAAAAACACATTTTTTAGCCTTTAAAAATCTCAAGCAGCCCTGGAAAAAAGGGAAAAAGATTCTTATATTTGGAGATTTTCTCTGGGAGGGGGCCAAGGACGTGAGTTTTTCTCATCACGTGCTCGCCCCTCTACCCGCCAACAACCCTTTAATTCGCCCTCACCACCCGGGCTACCTGCGAATCTATCACCCAAGGATCCCTGTCGCCTTCACATGCCCAGAAGAAGCTTAAAGGGGACTTGAACACCTTCTTAAATCTACAGCAGAGATAGTGGGGGCCCTTTTCCCCGGTTCTACCCTAAAAGAAGGGCAACTCCAAGACTGGCAGAATTTTCACCGCCTAAACACCTCCCGGGGAGATTTTTTCACCCTAAGGAAAAACGCCCCCTCTGTTTGGCGTGCGGGACCCCGGGAACCTGAACATTCTCTGCAACCTGTACCTTATTCAGGGGGCACTCCCCTTTTTTAAACTTTTTCCTTTGCTAAATTAAACTCACTGGCTAAACTTTTATTCGGTCTAACTTTATAATGTCATTTTTAATGATACTTTTGAAAAGAAAATAGTTTTTCCCCACACAAATGCCTTACGCATTAGGGCCCGGTGGGGGAAAATTTGCATATTTGCCTTACTTGACTTCCTTCTACAATTGGAAGAAAGGAATCCAAACACTTGGGGGGGGGTTTGTTTGGTTTTTGGTTTTTCCGCCCAAGGGTGCTTTGTTTTTTTTTTTCTGTTCTTTTTTGGTACCTTCTTGTTTTTTTGTCTTACTTTTTTTTAGAGGTCTGGACCCAATGCTGGGGATGTGTGGGCGGTCTTCCTTCCCTGGGGGGAGTCCATTTCCTTCATTACTTGCGTGCTAAATTCTTTGTCACTTATCTTTATGCAAGAACATCGTGGAACGTTAAGGACTGCCCCTTTCTAAGAAAATTATATTCTACTCACCTAAAAAAAATTAAAAACGACACCCCCTTTCTTCAGGAAACCACTTGGAGGGGGAAAATTCAGCGGGCTTAAGCCCCTTTGGGTGGGCTGGGTTCGGGCTCTCCATCCATTAATAGAAAAATGGGGTTTTTTCCTCATCCAAAAAAATCTCCTTATTCTCTTTTTACTCCAACCATGTATGGGGGCCCGCGGGGATTCAGATCCTTGAAAGCTCGGGGAAGTTATTCCATCTATAATACTAGGGTTTCCTCATCCCAACCAAGGGTTTTTTCTATAAAACCCCCTGACAACCGGGTTATCTTTTGACCTGAACCTCTTAAAATTGGGGGGGGTTTTTAAACCGGGTGGTTAATTCCCAGAAAAAAAAAACGGTCCATGATAGCCTCCCCGTACCGCTATCCCATGCCCCCCCCAATTTTGGCTAATTTTTACTCAGACTCTCTTTTGGTTGTACGGGGAGGCTCCATCCGATGGGGGGGACTTTTCCTTTTTTTCCCATCCTCAAAATTTCATGGCCCCCTATTGAAATAATTCTACTCTCTCCCCAACCATGAAAGGGGGGATCTCTGTGAAATTAAGGATTTAGTTTTTTCAGATCATCCCCCTCTTGTCCTCAAACCCGCAAAACCTGCCCCCAAGGTACAGATTACCTCTGGAGATTCCCGTCTTACCAAAGGGGGACGAGGATTTTGCTAAAAACCCTCCGAGGTGGTGGCTAAAATTTTTACAAGACAACCCGAGGAGGACGGAGCCAGCTTACTTTGGGAACGCTAAAGGGGTCTTAGAGCCACTTGTTTGCCTACATAACACCCTGGAAGGTGGTTGCGGATCAAATTAATTTTTGGTGAGAACTTGGCAATCTTACACAGATTTCCTCCAACCCAACCCTGCAGCCAAACTCCAATGGTCTACCATTAAAAAAAGAGTATGAGGCTGGCGGGAGTATAGAAGGTGCCCCCGGCATCCCGGGATGCAGCAAATTTATTCAGGTTTGGGGAACAAAGCGGGGGCGGTTTTTTTAGCCAATTTTGCTAAGGGGATAACTCTATTCCAATATCTAGCATTAAAGGACTCATGCGAAATGCTTTCCTCCTGCATTAAAAAAAGCCTGGGGCGAGTTCTTGCCAAATTTTATCCCTAAATCGCCGAATAAAGGGGGACCCCTCGATGGTTTGCCATCGTCTCTCCCCTCCCTTTTTTGAGCAATAGGGACTACCTTTAACCCAAACCCTCCAAAATGAAGAAATCCTAGGGTTTTTAAAACTTGGGGAATAAAAAGCCCCCGGCCCCGATGGGGTTCCAGGAAATTCACAAATTCTTTAAACCTGAAAATCACCCCCTTCTGACCACCTCCTAATCTTTCCTACTAAAACCCCCACCCGCAAAATATGAACAAGCGTTTAAAAAGTTTACCCCAAAAAGGAAAGGAAAAAAAAAGGTCCCCCCCTCCCGTACCGCCCAATTTTTATTTTTAAAAAAGTTGACTTAAAAATTATTTCTAAGGGGTTGGGGACAGGCTGGGCCCCTCTTCTTCCCCGTTTATAGCCCCAAACAACGGGATTTGTTTAAAGGGAGAGACCGCTCTAATATTAAAAATCATTCTGTCCTGGGTGAGATCAAATGTAATTCGGGGGTTTTATCCATCCCACTGTCCTGTCCATTTTTTTCAGAAAAAGCTTCGACAGGGGCAGCGGAGAGGCTGGGGGCAGGGATGACGGATTCGGATTCCAGGGGGCCTTCCGTTTTATATCTCTTTACTATTAATACCCCCAAACCCCGCCTCAGACTATACCCGGGTATTCTTTAAGGCCAAATTTATTTGGGGAGAGGCACTCGCAGGGATGCCCAATATCCCCCCTACGTTTAATTTGGCCATAGAGCCCCTCTCCAGAGCCTGGCCGCTAACCAATCTCCTGCATTAATATCGGTTTTATCAATATTAAGGGCTCCTTTTTGCTGATGATCTTCTAAATTTTTCTACAAACCCCCTGGGGGTTCCATAGTTTAGATCTGTTACAGATTTTTGGCCCCTTTCCAGGGCTTTAAGGTTAATGTTTCTAAATCAGAAAATTTTTGGCTCTCTCCCCAATATTTACCTATATCCCTGGCGGTGCCTCCATCAAAATCGGGGAAAAATATCGGTAAGTCCCCGAGTCCATTTACACCTCAAATTACCCCCTCTGTTCCCCAAAATTGTAAGGAACAGAACGATGGGTGCATCTTCCGCTCCCCTTTCTTGCTAAGGCTCATCTTCTCAAGATAGACGTTCCAAAAAAACTATATTTGTTACAAACAAACCCCTTATTTCTTAGACATAAAAGATGTCCGCCAACTTTATCCATTTTCCTTTTTCCTATGGAATAAAAAACCCCCCGGGTAGCCCCTTGCTAAACTAAAAACCTCCCAAGGGATGGGGGGGGGGGGCTGAATTTTTCCGGATCGAGGTTTATAATCTACCCGCCTCCTCTCACGGATCGGATTGGGGGTTAAAAAGTCTTCCAGATATCCAATCTTTACTGAGGCGGGACTGGTTCACCCGTGGACCTTTCCGGGCCCCTACATACCAAAAAATTCTGCTCTTCCTAAGGGGGGAAAAATACCTCATTTTAGGACACGATCGGAAACCTGAAGGCCTGTAGAACCCGTTCTCCTGCCCTTTCCCAAACCAGTAGATACCTTCCTATCTTGGGGGACCCAGAATTCAAAAAACCGGCCTTTATAACCCCCAATTTAAAGCTGGGAGTAAAGGGTCTAAAAATTTTTCCCGCTTTTTCCCCCTTTTCCCCCCAAAGGATTTTCCTCTCTCAGAATTATCTCAAAAATATACTTTCCACCATCGCATTTTTTGGGCCCACTCCCAAATAGTAGTTTTTATAAAAAAGGGCTGAGGGGCCGTCCCCTTTTAAGTTGAATCTTTTTATAATGTCTTGGCCCACTTCTTCAACAAACCCCTCTCTATAGCGCTATAAGCTGGTCTTCGTAGGGGTTCAAAACGGGGCCTTGCAGGGTTTTTTTTAAGGGGAGAAGGTCTACCCAACCAGGATCCTTCTACAATTTTCCAGGGATGGGTGAAGATCCAAAATAAAAATTAAAGAGAAGTGGGGGGACACATTCTTAAAAAGCCCCCTTCCGCAATTACGGCTTTAATATCCCCCCCCCCTCCAGCATGTCCAGGACCGTTTGACGTCCTGGGGCCCCAAGTGTGGGACCCCCCCGCACGGATTTTGTCCAAGTATATGGGCCTGTTGGAAACCATAAGTTCTGGGAGACAGTCATACAAAATTTTGAAAACAAGCTTTTGGTTTTCATTTAACTTTAAGCCAACACAGCCCTGTTCCATAATTTACCACAACAAATTTAGGAACCACCCAATTCGCACAATTTTTATTTGCGGGTAAAAGAAGCCTCCTGGCCAAATGTTGGAACCAACTGTCCCCCCCATTTTCAGGAAGTGATCCAGGGGAAAACATCATCTCGAAATGGAAGAATCGACTTACAGGGCTAAGGAAACCCAACTCTAAATTTTTCAAGAAATGCGGAGTTTCCCAAAGGGAACCTTTTTTCACCCCCCAGGAGATCAAAGAAACAGCAGCCTTTTGTCTACACCTCCTTGGGGATCCTCCCTCACCTGCGGGGACTCTGGGGCTTTGGAGCTGTATCCCATAACATTGGAGCTTTACCTCCCCATATCCGCACCGTGCCCGTACTCCCTTGGTGACAGGCGTCAGAGTTTGGGGGTAATTTGTCCCACTATTTCTTCCCCCGGCTTTAGGGACGAGGGGCCCTGTGGCGACTCGCACATTGTACACACATATTTTTCACCTTTTTTCCCAACCTTTCTTGATTTCATAGGGGTAGTTATTTTGCTCTTATACATAACTGCGATGGGACCACTTTTTTTTGTTGTTTTTGGGGGTTTTTTTTGGGGGGGGGGGGGGGGTCTATTTTATTATTTTTTTTGTTTTCTTTCTTTAGTGAAGAGGAACTTCTTTTGCTTCAATTTTATTATTATGATACCAAATATGTCTTAGTTCTATTTTGTACTTTCATTGCTTTTACTTTTCTTACTGTATAAGATGCCCTTATATTATTTCTTTGTTTGGCGAGTATAATCTCATCAAAAAGGACATTTAATTAAGTTTTTTGTTTTTTGTAAAATTTTAAAAAAAAATAGTTTTCAAAAAAAAAAAGAAAACCGTAATTTTACAAATCGAAAAGTTTTTTGGTCCTTATATTGATAGTAGAGGGAACGGCGCACTTCGTCCAGCATGTAAGAGTGGGTGCTGGATCTTTTCCCTCATCTCTGGGACCTATGGTATTCATCTGGACATCGTTCTATGGTATTCACCAGGACATTATCAAGGAATGTAAATATATTTCAAATATCATTACCCGTCTCTACTATCAATATAAGGACCTAAACTATTCGTATTTGTAAATTACGGTTTTGACGTTTACTGTTCCCTGATGAACCCACTGCATCTGTGGGGGAAACGCGTTGGGACAGGGATGTATTGTGTGTTTGTTTCCCTTTCTTCATGTCTGAGATAGGGGTTGTTCTATAATATGTGTGTATTTGTGTGTTTATTAGTATTGTATTTACACGTGTGTTATTGTTTGAGGGATGGTGTAAGGTCTAGGAACGATGTAGGGTTTGTAGAGTAGGTTCCGGTGTGGGGTCGCCCTTTTTGGGGCAGGTTCTCCGCTTTTTTGTTTGGTAGAGTAGTTAGTAGAGCTTTATAGGGACATATTAGTCCCCCCTTTTATATCAGGTTATTAATAAAGGTTATTTTTATTGTATCTATTTAGCCCTAAGATATCGGTATTGTGTGGTTTTTTGTATATACTCTAAGATATCGGGCGTTTTTTTCATTGAGTGGCTTCTCCGCCGTTGTATCTTGGAGTTTCTGTAGTTTAGGTGGCCAATTGAACATGTATGCAGTCATTACTCACTACAGTCATTTTCCCGTTGTCCATGGGTGGGTGGAATGTATTTTTCTATAGGTGTTGGTATTTTTAATGACTGTTTTTTTATATTCAAGAAGGTTTATTAATGAACAAGTCAAAGAGTCACATAGTTACATGTATGCATAAAACGCCAGACAGGTGATCAAAGAGTTTACAGCGGCGTATAGCCTCAATAATACAAAAGCAAAGTAGATCCTGTCAAGGGAACAATAAATCTGAGAACGTCAGATTAAGAACAAATGTTAGAAATCACACATCAAAATGGGATGCCCTTCTTAGTATGAAATATAAAATATAAAGTAGGCCCATTGCAGCAAGAGGGTACTATACACGCCTTCGTGAGCAGGGCATAGAAAAGGGCCAAAGGTCAACGTTATGTACACTAACTAGCAAAATAAGGCATCAACACATAGACATACAAATTTTAAGTCACCTAGACACCAAGCACACACACACAAAAAAAAAACAAGGGGGGGGGGCGGAGAGGGGGGGGAGGAAAGGACAAAAGGAAGAAGATGCTCTCCCACCACCTCGAGCACTTAAGAGGTGATTGAAAGAAAAAGTGGGGAGTTTAGAAAAAGTAACCAAGGCGACCAGGTTTTACGGAATTTATCTACTTGTTCAGGAGTATGGGAGATCAATTCCTCCATTCTCCTCACAAAACCAATCTCCGCGAACCAATCATCCAGGGACGGCGGAGTCGTCGACTTCCATTTCCGTGGGATCACAGTTTTGGCAGCCTGAAGCAGGTGCTTCAAAAGAGACTTTTTGAATTTTTCAGCAGCGATGGGAATCATGAAAAGCAGCAGTGCTTCCGGAGAGTTTGGGACCAAGACCCCAGTGACTTCCTCAATGACCTCCAGGACCGAAATCCAAAAGCTTCGTAGCGCAGAGCATCCCCACCATATATGGGCCATGGTCCCCTTTTCCTTTCCACATCTCCAGCACAAGTCCGAGGCGGAGGGAAAGATCCTATGAAGGACTACGGGAACCCTGTACCATCGGGAAAGAATTTTATAACCGGTCTCCTGATGTTTGGACGCTACCAATGCCTTGTGGGTCATCTGGAAACATCGCTCCCATTGGGCTGAGTTAAAGGAAAGGCCCAATTCCTCCTCCCACTTAAGGCAGAAGGGAGGGGGGGAGCTATCTCGGCTTGAGAGCAGTAATTTATACAGAAATGAAAGGGAGTGCCTCATTCCTGCAGACGACACCACCACTGACTCAAAAGCCGTGAGGGGCCTTGTCAAGTGGCCTCTGGACTTAATCTTATGAAAGAAGTGGGCAAGCTGGGCAAATTGAAATGAGGCAGATGCAAGGATTGGGGCCTCTCCAAAGATGTCGCCAAGCGGCTGCAACTTCCCTTCAGAAGCTACCTGATGCAAACGCAGGGGTGTTTTCTTCGTTCCACCCAAGTATACATTTGGCGAGATACCCGGAGGGAAGTCAGGGTTGTCTGTAATAGGCAGGCAAGGGCCTCCACGATCTATAAGAGAATGGAAGGTCCTGTGGTAGTAAAGGACGGACATGGTCTGCCTCACACAGAAAGAGGAAGACATGCCATCACCCAGAGCAGGAGTCCAGGTCCAGGGGAGAACCGCCACCGCGGAAGAACTAACATCCTCAGCTAAACCGACCCAAAGCTTCCTATCTCTATCTGCAACCAGCGCCAGGAACCTCGAATAGGCCGAGGCTAAATAATAGAGCCTACAATCGGGTAGTCCCGTGCCACCCTCGGCCTTAGACCTTGTCAACGTGTCGTATGCTATGCGCGGTCTACGCGCGGACCACACAAAAGCTGTAAAACATCTCCGAAGAGCGGTCCAAAACTGCACGGGGACATGTATGGGAATTGTTTGAAAGAGATATAGGAACTTGGGAAGAATAGACATTTTCAATAGGTTGATTCTGCCGAACCAGGATAATTCCTTATTCTGCTAGCTATCCAGATCCCGTTTGGTTTTACGCAGTAGAGGTTAATGACTGTTTTTTAATATATGGAGTCATAAAATGTATAATTTTTATACATAGTGGCTCTAGTAATCTTGTTTATCGGTTTTGTGCATGGCAACCAGGAAGCCTAACAAAGGCCCCCAGGCCTGCCATGCATATATGCCCTTTAGGCCGTGTCAGAGAGCCAACCCAAACAATAAAGTTGACATGTTACTGCAACCGCATAGCGAAGGCTGTAAATAAAACCCCCAAACAATGGTGAACTGATTCCCCCCCCACATCCTTCCACTGAAATAAAACAAAAAAATATAAGTTCATCTAGTTACAGCTAACTGAAAATGGTGAAATTGAAAAATCTAACTCATCCCGCAAAAAAAGCCCATGTACAGCTGCATTAAATAGAAAAATGAAAAAAAGTTTTTTGGTTTTTTTTAGGTGGTAATGGAAAAATTAGGTCTGGTCCCATCAAACTCCCATCTAAGACTAGCATGGTGTAAATCTGAGCAGTCACTAGATACCTGACAATACAGAAGAGACTACTCACCTCATCAGACTCATCAGACAACGTCTTCAGCAAGATGGGGAAGAGAAGGTCAGTATGACGGAACATCTGGAGCAAAAGGATAACAGCATGACTATGAGCAGCCATCTATACCCCATTCCCCCATGTACAAGAGAGGACTATACAGCTTTTTAAAGGGAGCAATTTTATATTATTTATACACAACAAACCTCACATTACCCCCTGTACAATATTGGAAGAGATGTGTGCAGCCTAGTGATATATAAGGGAGTTTATATTATACCCCATTCTAGATGTACAGGAGTGTACCCCCCCAAGTTCTAAATGTGCTTAATCCTGGGTGCCTCACTTATAGAATAATGATCACCACCAGACAAAAACACAAAAATGTATAGTAGACAAAATTATAAAACTTTTCTCAAATACAGGTCATTAGCAACTTAGATGATTTCCCTCAGTATTACAGGGAAATAGCTTTTACTTTCATTTTGATCACAATCCATTAAGATTACTCCTGTGGTAGATACCAATTGTGCAGGGGAAGCTGAGGACATAGTTGTTTGTACAGGGTTAATCACTTTACCTTACAATCACTGCAGCAGGCACAGCCACTGAGGACATATTTTGTAAAAGGGTTTACCTGTTCTTCCAGCCTACTCCTCCATTGCACACAAGCATCCATATTACACTGCTGCTAGTGTAATAACACCCACTGTATCAGTAGTTTACAGATTTACAGGCTCCCCCCTGCACAATGCTCTCTCTGAGCTCAGAAGCAGAAGTTTTCACAGAGCTGTAAAACATAGTGATCAGTAATGCTGTCAGGTGCTGACTTTAGCCTAACTTCAGTGCTGTCTTAAAGGGTCAGCGCTTTTAAAAAAAAAAAACTGAATTACAGGTAAAAATGCTTTGATTTCCCCAATTAAACTTTTTTTAAGACAGTGTTTATATTTTAGTCTTTTATTACTTCATAAGGTTCTCTGGGGGGGATTAGGTCCTCTTTAAGTGTTGCGTTTGTCTCCATAATTGGAGTACACACCTGCGAGGGGTCTTGATGTATAGATGATAACCCACTTCAGCACACAGGATTCGGGTCATCATTGCCAGTGCTTGGCTCATGAAGATACCGGTCCAGTACCTGAACAATTCCATCCAGATTGAGGGTCACTACAGTTGCAGGTGAGTGCCGGAAAACAAAAAGCAAATTTATAATTACAGAAGGGTAACACGTCTCCTCCATGAAAAAAACACAGCGTTTATCTCATCTCGGACAGCGACTGATATTTCATAATAACATTTATAACTATGAGATTACAGTCTCTCGCAACCCTCCTCCCTCCGCTGTGCACCAGTCCCTTGGGGGTTAACAAGCCTAATTAATCACTTGTGAGCTGGAAGAGGGTAACCGGGCAGAGGCTTCTCATTCTCACAGCCCATTGTTATGGTAATAAGGGATGATGATTACAGGAATCCTACAATCATCTCCTTTAGAACATCCGCTCACTGCAGCGAAACTTAAAGACCCAGCACAGTCTCCTGTAAGTAAAACCTCGTGATTTTTACAATAAGAAGTGCTACAACTTTCTAATATAATTTGTTTTCCCGATTCTCTCCATTTTCAAGATCCCCTGCTTGCTGCCAGTAAATGGAAACAGGCTGAAAACTGATCTTAACCTAAGAAAAATGTTCACATGGAGTGTTGTATCAGTTTTTGGATCCATTTTTAGATGCGTGTTCGGATCCGTGTTTTGGACCCTAAACGGACCCAAACCGGCATCTAACAATGTGCAGTGTGATTTACATTGCTTTCAATGTAAAACACGCATCAGCGTTCAGACGATATGTGTTTTACATGTGTCTTTCTGATTTTTTTTCGGATCCATTCAAAGAATTTTACATGTCAAATCTTGATCCGTTTGACGCAGCAGACGCCCTATTTTTAACTATAGGGTGCTTTTCTGCTTCAGCAAAAACGCGTCCCAAAAAACACCCCTGTGTGTTGGACGCATTTTGGATGCTATTTACACAGCGCTTTTGAATGCGTTTTTTGGATCCAAAAACAGATCCAACACGCCGTGGGGAAACATACTCTGAGGCTATGTTCAACCGGCTTATTTGCGGGGCGTAGTTACGCCCGCGGACGGGGGCGGGAGCGGGGGGCCGCACCTCGCCGGCCCATAGACTTTCATTTACCAGCGGCGCATATACGCCGCTAGTAATTCACATGTCACTTATCTCACCAGACGGCAGATTCGCCGAGCGGGAAGAGGAGACGTAATCCATAGTTCTCTATGAGAACTGTGGATTACCGTAAAGACTGGGACGTATTACAGCCATAATTCGCGCACTACGGTGCGTAATTACGGACTGAAATACGTCCCTTTTTAAGCTACGATGTTCCCAATCTAGAACTACAGAATCCACCCAGGCTGTTCTATGTGGAGTAAAAGGTATAAAGTTCAACCCAATAAAAGCACTTTCAAATAATCCAATCTGACAGCATTACATTCCTATTGAAGGATTTCCCTCCCTAAACAAAGCACCTGCCCCAAACAGGACTGATATCCTCCAGTAGGAATGGAATAGGGTCAGATTGAACTATTTGAAAGAACTTTTATTAAGCTAAAAATTATATTTTATGCCTTTATCTTTACTTCAGATCTACAGATTTTGTAGTGAAATAAATATTGAAAGTGTCCAATTGAATCTTACATAGAGCTGATACAGTGTAACAAGTCCTCAGTGGTGTAAGTAGGACTAGGCCAGGGAAGGTTTCGGCCTGTGAACATAAATATCTTTAAAAAAATGTATCTTAAAAATGATGCTAATTGAAGGAAACCTATCACTCGATTTAAGGTCATTAAAAAACCACCACAGGGTTTTACTGCTGAAGAATAGCTTTATTGAGATGTACCAGTAGAATGGTCAGTCTCTGCATTATGTGTAGAAACAAAGTTAGAATGTACTGTGTGCTATATGCTACCGTAGTAAAAGATGAATAGTCATAGTGGTGGTAGCGCCAAGCTGACGTCAGGTCAACCATCTTCCTGCCTTCTCCAAGTCTCAGATGCACCGTTACACTGTACTCCCTGCTCATGCACAGTGCAGTGAGGTGTACCCTGCCTGGTCTCATCACTACACCACACATACCCAAGGAGTACACATCTCTCAGCTGTATAGTGATCTGAGTCATACACCAAGTCTGAGATTTTCCAGAATAAACACATCTCCTGTGTGCAACTTTGTACTTGTCCAAGCACGGCAAAAGATCCAGCAGGTAAAATATTATAAAAATCTCTCAATACTCCGTCAAGATGCTATTTTATCTAAAATAGCAGAAAATGGCATAGATTGCATAGCCAAAAGAGGGAAAACAATTGCTAATGAAATTTCCCCTTGTATGTTCGTGTCCAACAATGAAAAAACTAGTGAAACCTGGCTTACATGTAAAGGTTTTTATGTATGGGAAAGAGAGGTGTGGAGCATGCAAATTTGGGGAACAGTGCAAAAGTTTTAAAAACAAACTCACAGAAAAAGAATATAAAATTCAATCGTTCTGTAATTGTGTGATACACACCATGTGGTGTATGCTATTGAATGTTCAGCATGTAACATAACATATATAGGCAGCAGCACATGGAAACTAAAACAAAGAATTGCAGAGCACATAGCAGGTGTGGTGGGGAAAAACAAAACTAAGTAATCGTATATCTGGGGCAACCAAATAAACTTCCTGGTAATACACGAGGGGTCTTGCAAGACCGTTCAGTTATTTGTTGTAGAGAAAGTATATAGCCAAGGAGAGGAGGAGATTGGGTGCATTTGTTGAGGAAACAGGGAAGGAAGCACATTGGATCTTAGAATTAGATTCCCCCAGAGGTTAAACTTTGACAATGACATTTTGTATATATATTAATAAATAGTCATTTATTCATTACCATAGCTTGTATCATCAAACATCTGTGGTCTTATAGTAGATATATATATATATTTTATAGTGACAGTGTCTGGAGAATAGAAAGGTTCTATATTGCCCAAGATTACTTCATGTCATGTCTGGTAAAAAGGCAACCAGAAAAAAGAAGTGTCAGAGATCTAAAGGATCTCTATGTGTAGGGTTTATGTAATAACCATTTTGTAAGGACTGGTTTGGACTGGAGTGGGGATAGCGGGGTGGGCCTACACTCCACCTTGACAGTCCGGGTCTTGGGCTGACCTGATTAAATTTTAGGTGTGTCCGCCTCATATATAGCAGGGAGCCGACAGAAATTTCCAGGGCCCCATACAGCTGAAGCACCTGGCCCCCCCCCCCGTAAACCCCGCCCCCAGCAACCCGATTGCCCCACCCCAGCAACCCGATGCCCCGCACCCATCATAAAGGGCTTGGATAAGGTTGCCTAGGGGCCCCTTCACGAATAAGGTAGCCAGGGCCCCCCTTTAGAATATGTAGCCAGGAGCCCCCTTTAGATAATTGTAGCAGGGCCCCTTTAGAATAATGTAGCCAGGGCCCCCTATTAGAATAAGTAGTCAAGGGCCCCCTTTAGAATAAGGTAGCCAGGGCCCCTTTAGAAATAAGGTAGCCAGGGCCCCCCTTAAGAATAATGTAGCCAGGCCCCCTTTAGAATAATGTAGCAGGGCCCCCTTTAGCATAATGTAACAGGGCCCCCCATGTAGAATAGGTAGCCAGGGCCTAACGCCTTCAGCCTGCCAGGGAGACCAGCGGAGCGCAGCGCTAGTGGCGCTGTGCTCCGCTGACACTGCGCAGCGCAGCGCTAGTGGCGCTGTGCTCCGCTGACACTGCGCAGCCCCGGGAGTCGGGGACATTAGTCCCTACCTCCCGGGCCTGGTCTTGGGTGATTGGGAACGCAGGGCACGGCGCTCAGGGACCGAAATGCGCGGCCGGGGCTACGGGGAGCGTCGACATGCTCAGGGCCTGCAGGAGCTCGGGGCCTTCACTGTGGGGCAGTCGGAGCCTGGTTCAGCTGCTGTTCTTTTCCTTCCTTACGTGCCGGGCCCCGCTCTATCAACGAGGAATAAAGCTGGGCCCGCTTGCAGAGGGCCCCCTTATTCCACGGGCCCCATACAGAAGTACAGGTTGACCCCCTGTAATGGGGCCCTGCATTTAAGGCCAGAACTGCAGACACATCTCTCTGCCTGGGAACAAGGTATCTGCCTAAGAACCTGGGGAGCTCTTGCTTGTGGTTATGGCATGCTGTTAGTTTGGTGACTGGTGTTAGAGTCGGCACTGGGATTTAGAGGTATCCTGCTGTTTTCCTGGACAGGCATTGGATTTGTTTGTTTTGCTTTTATGTACCACTACTAACATAATGAAAACTGGTGTGGTCAGTTTTTAAAAAAACTTCTCTATGTCGTTTGGACTTCTATGCCAGCGGTACTGTGCCCGTCTCTACCTGCTCTATTCACTATAATAATATAATTATAATCCTTATAGATAGAAATAGGATAGATAGATAGATAGATAGATAGATAGGAAATAGATAAATAGATAGATGATAGATAATAGAGGCCAGTCCCCGACTTGGTCTGTCCCTAGTTACGAACGCGGGGAACGGAACGACGCAAAGCACCAGGGACAGCGACAGCTGTTAGGCGCTGTGTGGCCCGGGCGCTGTTCAGCGATCTTCGCAGCTCTATGTGACTCCTGGAGCGCATACAGTGAATTATCGGTCAGCGCTCCAGCACTGCCCATGGCCTGCGGCACTGCGGGGATCTCAGTTTGGCTGTACACGACTCCCACCCGGAGCGCATCAGCGGAAGACTCTATTGCAGGAGAGAGAGCCGAGCGCTCCCCTGATCCACACAATAAGAACTCCGGAAGAGCAAGCAAGACCTGTGTCCTTCCGGAGGGTCTCCAGGCACAGGCAGCGGTGATGTCATCACTGCTGCGTGGCCCTTAATGACATCACCGGCATGTGCAGAAAGACCGAGGGCGAGGTAAGCCTCGGAGCAGCGGGGGAGCGAGATAAATACCCAGTGTATTTTTCTTTATTTTTGTAATAAAGCCTATCATATACCTATCTATGGGGGACATACATGCCTATACCTAATCGATGGGGGCCGCACCTGACTATAACCAATCTATGGGGGCCGCACCTGCTATACTAATATTATGGGGGCCGCACCTGCCTATACCTAATCTCATGGGGGCCGCACCTTGCCTTTTACCTTATCTATGGGGGGCCCACACCTGCCTATACCTAATCTATGGGGCACACCTGCATTTACTAAAGTATGGGGGGACACACTTGCCTATACCAACATCTATGGAGGACACACCTGCCTATATACCTAATCTATGGGGGATCACACCTGCCTCAAAACTAATCTATGGGGACACACCTGCCTATAACTAAATTCTATGGGGGACACACCTGCTATACACTAATCTATGGCGGGACAATATACCTAACTATGGGGGGGACATACCTGCCTAATACCTGCTATGGGGGACCTATACATGCTATGGGGGAACATATACCTGCATAATACCCTGCTATGGGGGACATAAACCCTGCCTATAATTAAACCCACCATAATTGTACTTAATTTATTGGTTCCGTCTAGCATACAAAATGCAACTTTAGAACGAAACTACAGTTTTCACTAACTCGTATGTTACCCGGGGACTGACTGTATATTTATGGTGGGTGGTTTTCAATGTTCAAATGTGTATTATTTTATAATGCTGTCTGAAATCTGTGAGCAGTGTTGGAGTATATAATGGGTGTAGTATATAACATACCCTCTATCTGTGAACAAGGGGTTTGAGTGGAACATGAAACGCGGTCAGATGGACGTACAACCACAGATGTCTTCACATGTAGTTTGTACGTTTGTAAATATGGAATAATGTTTGTGAATTTTACCTACTGGCTCTTTTGCCTGCTTCGGAAAAAATACAAGGTTGATATTTATTCCGGTGGGCCGCTAGGCACTTCCGCGCAGGATCAAATTTGATGACTGGTAGTTAGAAACTTCGCTTATTACGTTTTGACTACTGAGTGCTACCAAGACTTTTTACTTGATTTATGCTCTAAACATTCTCCTGATAGTGATGGCAAACGGTTGCTATGGGTGTTCCTCCACCCACATGCTTTAACACTGCCACTAAAACATTTACTTTAAATACTTTGAAGAGTAATCAAAAACAAGGATATCTTAGCACATAATCTTTCTCAATGTTTCTGTTTTGTATAGGCTATATGTAAACCGACACCACTAGATTAAGGCTTTGCTGAAATCACAGGTTACATGACACCATCTGCCGTAGGGATTCCATGGTGCCCATAGGAATTGTGGAAAAATGAATCTGTGTATCACCACACGTTTACATCCAATTTCTTTTGCAGCATGATTACAGCGGAGACGAGACTCAGTAGAGTAAATAAAGACGTCGAGCCAGTAATAATAATGGAGAGTGAGATTATATCCAATTGGAATGGCAATAGTGTGCGGATTAAGCAAGCCCAGATAGCACAAGAAAACTGTAAGCTCTCAGTGCAAACAATGCTGGTATTGCACGGTAATGTAGTGCAGGGGGAGTTTACATCATGCACCCTCTCCACTCTATGGCTCATCCCTTTCATGTAATCAGAGTGAACACCTTTCCTAGTTAATAGGACTCTTGTGTAATGAAACCCCCTACCTTTCTGGAGTGCAAAAACGCTGATGTTGTCAAGACTGGTGTCGTTTTCTGCATCAGGTGTTTCTAAAAGAAACAGGAGGATTGGTCCATACTTGAAACGAATCACAGTTCCTAGATACACACAAATTATCACAACCATTACGAACTAGAGGGTGGATTTAGAATCAATGAAACAGTCACAACTCCCAGAAATGCAATACAAGCCACGGACTGCCAAATCTCCAGAGATGTTAACCATCTAATCAACAGCATCAGACAATCATAAATTACACATAAGATAAATCCAGCAGTCATACACAGGAAAATAAAGAGGATCCTCTGTTCTTAAAATTGTGACTCGTAGTGGTTGAGAATGGATCCTAGATCCACTAATGCCACTCCTGTGCTGTCACTAAGACTGGCACTCCCGGCTTGCTAGGGGATTCCATACAGGGTGAGGCGGTTGTTATAAAATGGGGACGACCTCCCAACTCCAAAAAATATATAATAAATTGGCCAGTTTAAAAGGGGGGTTACAATGCACGTGCAAGAGAAAGATGAATTGGTCTTGCCAGTGCTACTATCACCATATATCAAGCCTTACCACATGAGGAATGTAATTTTGAAAAAGTATATGCGATGGACTGGAGCAGAGCAAAGTGTTGCAGGAGGGGAAAGATTCTGCTCCCATAGCAAACAGATTGACCAGATTCAGAAAAATAGTTTCACTTGCACTTTAAAGAAAGTAGAAGAGTTCAACGTTCATAGAATTGACCGTGCCTGAGGCAATTCCTTTATACCCTGACTTGTTAGAGATGTTGCCTGTGGTTCACCGCATTTGCCCCCAACCCCAAGTTAGTGTAGAGAGGCGTTTCTCTAGTATGGAAAATAATGAGTTCAGATTTGAGGTCATCTATGAAGTTGAGGAGTCGATACTATTCTCAGAACAAATTCATAGACTCACAAATGTTATTCAGGAATGTTTTTGTTGAAAACAGTTTTTTTCCCACATAATTGCAGCTTTGCATATTTAACAATTTTTTAATGTTTTTTTGGATTCTAAAGTTGTAGCCAATTAATATATTTATAGTATCTACCTAAATAGCATTTATTATTGGTTGGGATCAACCAACAGTAATGTCTGACGGCCCATTGACTTTAAATAGGGTCCTATCCAGTTTCATAGATAGGTTAGATCATTCTTATGAGCGGAAAAAAATGAGTTGCTTCATGCAGTGCTATTTTTTTCAACCCCTTTTTTTAAGGAATCTGCAAGAATGGCTCCTAAAAGAATTTATAACGACAGATGTGAGCCAGGCCTAAGAGTCTGCCAGAGGTGAATGTAGAAAGTGGTAGTAATCTTTCTCCTGTCCTCAGAGCTTGTTACAGGATATCAGTTGCAGGTTATAATCTGTGTCAGTTCTGGAGTTCAGCGCTGGTACAACTTAGCCAGGGAATTGTGTAAAACACTAGATACTGTTGTAATAAATCCTTAGATGTTAAAGTATTATGTTGGCACAATATGAGAATGTGGCTATAAACAATAATGCCATAAGAAAAGAGTAATATAAAAAAAGTCTAGAGCCCGCTTGCAGGTGAGCTATAAAGGGGTACTTATGCTACAAAAGATCATGTCTCAGATTATCGGGGACAGTAAAAAATAGCCCATTTGTTATTTGGGTTGACATATTAACCTCAGTCACTTAGGTTTAGCAAATATCGAGCTTTTCTGTAAATCTGTATTCTTATTTCTGCCTAGTTGCTAGGTCGGACACCTCCCCTGGCCGTATGCCCATGGACAGCCCCCTGCACAAGTTGATTGGCTGGCTGTATTTCATTCAGCCTGTCGAGATATGCCCCCAAGACAGGAAACGCCCCGGGGACACCCACTGCGGCTGTGATTGGCTGCCTGCACACTGGTTTTTCTTTCACATCTCTGCTGTAAAAATGATAGTGAAAACCAAAAGTGCTGGCTCTATACACATATCCCAGCTCCTAGGCGTGAATGATCTGGGCAATTGACTGCCTGTTTAAGCCACAGATCCCCTCAATATAACAACAGTATTATAGAGGTCTTCAGGGGAGAGGAAGGAGGAGGGAGGGCAGTGTGTATTCCTCACATATAAAACAGTACACAGAACTGCATGATGGTAACAGATGGGAAGGGCGGGGGCAGAGTTACACTCTCACATGTTCATCAGTTCAGGTGGGTGTATAACTGCTTATAGCCACCCCCCCCCCACCCCCCCCCCCCCCCCCCCCCAAGCATAGGCAGCTAGTGGAGTCAGCCTGAAGCTCTGAGACACTAAAGAAGCTTGAGGAGGCTGCAGATCTGATTTTGACCCAGTCATCCCTCTCTGCTTTCTATTGCCTAAATCAGAATGTTGACTTGTCACAGGCTTTCAGTGTGGAGAGGACACGCCTCCTGGGAAGGAAAGGACCACGCCCTGCTCGAGAGGAGAGACTCGCCCCTGGATTTCAAATTCAAATCTCAGAGAATTAGCTGAAGAAGCACGAACAGTTCATAACGATAAAAATCTTTAAGGTAGGCTAACACTGCACTGCTTTTTTGATCAGTCTTTTTGCAGAATTCAAATACTTTAGGATCTGCAAAAAATCCAAACTGTAAAATTCATACCACACCTGACGCAATAGAAAATTGAGACTGTGATTCACCAGCCCTGATTTTCTTACAGGTTGGGATTTCAATTCAGATATCTGGATAAAAAACAAAAAAAAACAAAATCTTACAACATGTTCTATATAATCCACCGGAAAACAGCGGATTATAGTATGTTCTATGATGGCTGAACCGAAAACCCCGGGACGCAAAAAAAATGAAAACCGAGCTGTAGCCATTACCGGTCAGATTATATAATAACGAATCGGAAGGTACTTTACTTATGCACTGTGTAGACGGAAGCCAAAGGATGAACTGTCAGTGGTTTATGCTGCCCTAGTCTAAGAGCGGAGCGGTGATAAACGGAGAGAAGCTCTTGCTCTGTGATATATAGGATTAAATGATTTAGAGCAGGACGTAAAAAGCCAGAGATAATACTAATTGGACTCTTAAGATGACAGAGAAAAAGCATGCTTACCACCACTGCCACACATGATATTCAGCTTCTACTGTTTCACTGTGTGTACGGGCACACTAATCAATTCCCTGAGGCTATGTTTACACAGCACAGGGTTTTGCACGGATTTTAGGTGGATTCTGTGTTTTTGAATCCACAAACAAATCTGTGTTCCCTGTGCTGCATAGTGAAAAATCCATGTGGTAGTCATATACAGCATGGATTTTTTTTTACTGTCGCTTATAAAAATACGGCTGGAATATGAACATGTATATTCCACGGAAAATTCGCTCGATATTTGCCGATCGGCCCCCTTACACTGTATGATACGGTCCCCACGGAAAATCAGAAAGTCGACCACGGTTATTAGGCGCAATCCAAGAGTGGACCTGCCGTGGTACTGCATAGCACAAAAATGAGCCATCGGATTTTTCTGACAGTTCATCTTGTCATATACTGTGTGGACTGTGCCTAAGGGGTAAAAGCAGGATTTTCACTTTCTCTATTAGAAACACTGTCAGATTCTTCTTGCCCTTTTATTAGTAATCCTGCGACTTAATTCATTTTTACCCTGTGTAGGGATTTGCTTTACAGGGGTTGTAACAATACAAATATTTGCTTTCAATGACTTTCAAAATGTTGGGAAAATAATTGAAGACATTTCCAAAATTTTGCATTGTTCTCTTTCTTTGTTAAGGAGCTACCAAATGATTTCTACCACCTCCTGAGGGCTCGGCAGGTTTCCAAAAGTGACCGCACCTACGTGTACCTCCACTTCGCACACCGTGTTCTATCTGATAGCAGGGGACACACCAAAAAAGGAGTGAAGTCATCCCACATCCAGGTTGCAGCCATGCTGTGTGAGAGCTTTGTGTTATCTGATCTTTCAGACAAAAGACTAAATTACTCTACTGTTTAAAAAATTTAACTCAGAAGGCTTCATCATGAGACCTCAAGAGAACGACCCAATTCATCGCATCAGATAATAAAACAATCAAGCTGGAAAACACAGAACCTGTCAGAAGGACATCAGCCCAACAGAAGGAGAGAAAGCAGCCTCCCACCTACTAATGTACTCGCGACACATAGGTGTGTTGCCCCTATATTTGAACCATATTCGCTATGTGTAAACAGCACTCTGAGGCGGAAATGACTCTCTCTTTACGGCAGCACTAACACAGTCTGAAGTTTTGGCTTTATAACGGAGCTAGCCTCACTATAGGACATTTGTGTACCCAAAACCTTATTTTAGGGGCTCTGTTCACTACATTATTCATCTGACCATCAGTCCCTGTTTTCTTGGTTTCACTTTTTGAATTCAGGGGCGTGTTTACTGGCTTCCTTTAGGTGCAGTAGAAGCCAGTCAGTAGCTATCTGCAACCAGTGCTGGAGCCTATCAGAATAGATCAAAACATAGTCTGATAGCTTATAGACACCAGCACTGGCATCCTATCAGGACGAGATCAAACAGGTTCTGTTCTATAGCAACATGAGGAGCTAGATTGCAGCCCAATACAAGAGGGGATATCTCAGAATAGGTAGGAACTGTTAATGGACACATATTGCAATGAGATTGTTTTTGCAGATCTTTACATATAAAAAGCAATCACTGTAGTGAGACAACCACTTTAACTTTAGCCAAACAGAGCTGGCCACTGCCTAAAATGGTTCTACTTCAGGCTTCCCAATCGTACGGCAACGGCTTCCAGGCACCCTAAAACTTTCCTTTAAATCGTTTTCACTCTTATTCCAGATCTACTCCACAATACACTAACATATGGTAACGTCTGCTGTGTTCATCACAGTGCCGACACGATCCCCTTAAACCTATAACACAGGTCTCACCAGGTCAGCAGCTCTTGGTATGATGGTGGCTCTTCATGACCTGGGGCAGCTGAACTTGTTGTCATTCAATCTCATCATCCTCTGGGCGGTCACCTAGCTTCATTCAGGCTCAGGTTTACACCACAAATTGCGCCACCTCTTTTTATACCTGCAGTCACGAGATGTTAAGGAGGACACAAAGAGATGGCATGGCATTAACATGTGGACAGCACGAAAGGTGAAGCTATATGCCTTAATAAAGGACTACTCTCTTCCCGGTCATCGTAAGACAGACAAGGCAAGACAGCAAGTCAAGGATCACCGAGGAATACGGAAGCTTCTCTCTGTCCGGCCAATGCGGATACTTACCCGCATCACAGGAATGGCGGTCAGCGTGTATCAGGTCATCTGTCTCACAAACAAGAACACCTAATTGACACAGTGAGAGACAGCAAACCCCGCCTGCCCATGCTGGCAGCAACTGATCTGAAAGGACAAAATCAAGACCCCTTTCCTGAGACACCTTACCTGACTGACTGGCAGTGGATATAACCAGGAATATTGGCCATCTCTGCAAACTTCACACTGATCTGGCATCTTCTTGATCTCCTTCCAGGAACTCTCACAAAGACACTTCACACCTACAGGATACAAAAGTGGTCTCAGGACTACTACTCACCTCCCAGTAGCCCTCCACCCAACAAGAATGACCAGGTCTCACATTTACTCACTTCTGCGTGGCACAAAACAACAGTTTTTGTTTTTTTTTTCTCAAGGACCTGATGACATCATAGAAAAAAAGCTTGAAAGTTCCAACCGTACTGGCACATATATCAAAGGACTTCACTAGCTGATCAGTGACGAAAAAACAATGGGGAGACATGTGTGACAAAACTACCTAGGTCTAAGACTTTTCTTTGTTGCCCATAGCAATGGAATCAGAGCTCCCCTTTAATTTTTCAGAGCAGTTATCATGAAATGAAAGGGGAGCCTCCTGATGGTTATTAATGGGACGACCAAAAGGAAAGTCTATAGACCATAGATAGTCAAAATATAACACTGTATGAAAACTATCTCACGGGCCATAGACCAAAGAATAAGTTTGAAATAGCCCAGCAGGACTACATTATTTCACTTGGATATAGTAAAAAAAATTTATCCTTTAAACATGCGCCATAATGGGTTGATGAATACCATTGTATGGAAATCATATCACAGGACATCCAATGATCTAAATGATCAGTATTTCTTGCCATGAAGACTTGTGTCCCTTGTATTAGTTTATTGAGAATTTAAGACACGACTCCGCAAAGTCGATAAATGATGGCACTTATACTCTTGGTTTTACCAAGGACACTGACAGGATGCAGATCGCAGATGTTTAGTACAAAGGGGGGAGGTTAATTGTAAATGTTCTGTTGTTTCTGGCATGCGCAATGGAACCACTGTCCTTTAGTATATTTTGGAACCAATACGTCAGTATGTGCTAAATAGGTACCGAATGTTTAGAAAATTCAGCATAATTAGAGCATAGTTGCCAACCCTCCCGGTTTAGGCGGGTCACTCCCGTAATGGGGCCGTGTCCACGCCCCCCCCCCGCTTGGGAGGCTTAAACCCCCCCTCCCGCATCTTTAGAGATGCGCTCGAGGTCTATCTGTCGTACAGAGGCATCGGGGCAGACGTCCTCTCTGGCGCTGCCTACAGCTCTCTATCCTGTGACGCTGGTCCGGGCAAAGCTATCCATAGATTCAAGAGGAAGCTGCGAGAGCCACTTGAAGGGGGCTAACCCGGGAGACCGGGGCTATAGCGGGACCTGCGAAGCTCCGCCCCATCTTCACCACCAGTTTTGAAAAACTAGGATGCCAGCTGGACTGGTGATGTGCTGGGATGGTGTTGTGTGTGGGGAGGGGGGTGGCTGATGGTCTGTGAGGGGTAGGGGTCGATGTGGTGCAGTGACTGAGTGAATGTGAGGGGAGGAGTGAGAAGTAGGTTTTATTATTTTATTGTTACTAAGCTTAGGGTATGCAACCTGCCTGCCTAATGGGGGCCATCTGCCTGGCTCATGGGAGGCATCTGAATGGCTCATGGGGGGCATCTGCCTCGGAATGTGGGCAATCTACATGATTAAAGGGTGCACTGCTGGCTCATGGGGGAAATCTACCTGGACTAAAGGTGGCATTGACTGGGCTCCATGGGGGCATCTGCATGGCTCATGGGAACATCATACCGGGATTATAAAGGGGGCATCTTACTTGCTTTTTGGGGGAACTACACTGGCTGTAAGGAGCAATCTACAGTGGATATTGGGGGGCAATACCTTTGACTATTGGTAGGCACACCTGGCGGTAAGGGGCACTATCGGGCTCTCATTGGGGACAGCTACTGGCTAAAAGGGGGCATTTTACCTGGCTACTAGGCAGCGCTACTACCTGCGTTTCAGGGTCTCAAATAAGGCCAACGAGATAACCTACCTATTCGGGGATGTTTGGACGGTTATCTACCCAGCTCTATGGCATGCATGAATAGACCATCCAACAAGTCCTGGGAATACGGGTGACTCAAAAACTCCTAACTTTAAAAAAAAGTCTTTCTTCCAGAGTCATTTACACAGGTAGGTGGGAGGAAGGCGTGTGGCTTTTTCGAAGGGAGCATGGCTTACATGCAAAGATGGCGGCGTGGATATGCAAACTTTTGATGTGGCATAGTGCGTAGCTCGCCTTCGAAATCTCATGCTTTTTTACTCTTCCAAAAAAGGTTGGCATCGTAAATCGTAATTAGAGGGTGTGATTTTAGTACTGACAAGGTAAAAAGATGCTTATTAATGATTTTTAATGATGGTGATTGTATCAGCAATTCATGAATAATTATAACGGAGGTGTCTACTATAACAAAGATGACTAAAAGGTATTAACAATAGAAATATAATCTGTTTTGACATAGATTACTCATAGTCTACATTATAACTGCTTGCCAAGCTTTCAAATAAAAGGTGGTATAGAGTTCACCACTGAATTTCAGGGAACGTACTATTGTTCTGTTCGACGATGTATTATGCACATACACTTTGAGTTAATTTATATAATATTTGGACACCGCACAAACAAAGCTCGGGGCGATGTTTTAGATTCCCCATATTAAACGGTCATATAAGCTTATTTCATGATGTAGCCATATATAAAACAAGCTTCTCGGCTGTGATGGACACACCCACAGAACTGCATCTTTAACCAACAGACTAATACTGGAGTTTGTGAATCTGCCACTGTAATGGCATCATATTACAGAGCATTCTTCTCATGTATTGTGCAACACCAAAAACGTTACTTATCTAATAAATGCCTGATCCCACCACTGGGACGCCACAAATCGACGACAAGCCACTCCATTCTCATAACAGCTCTCCTGCTGCCAAGGAAAGCAGAGGTTGACATGCGACACTGCAAGCTCTCCTTAAAAAAAGTCTAGTCGACGACCGACGGAGAAAAGATTGAGGGCTATGTACTCTGTATAATGTGTCAAAACCCCACACTGGCCTTTGTAACAAAGCAGGAGTGTGTATGTTAATCACCTGCTGCTCTTCGAAGATTTCCTTGTGCAAGCACAAATGAGAAGGGTAGGTGAACTTGGGCCCTGTTACTTAGTGATCAGTGGGGGTCCCTGCGGTAAGGACCCCTAGCAATCTGACATCCTTGTGGTAGGTGATCAATCGTCTTTGGTGGAACAACCCCTTTTAAACCCACTACAAGTGAGTGGTGACCGACCACATTGCATTGGAATGGCGAGATGATTTTGATGATATGATTCAGAAAAACTCAGTTAAAGGAGTTGTATTTGCTTACATCAGTTCGGTCTGTTTTCTTGGTAAGCTTAGTTCTCTCTCAGTTCCTGAAATCCATGAGCGTGTTTCCTTTCCACCTCCTAGCAGGCCATTGGGTGTTTCTTAACTGAAAGGGGGATGACTTCATCCCCCTTCAACGTTATGCTCGATCTGAGGTTGAAGTGATTGTTCCACACATCCTATCTGTTTTAGAGTCCACATGTCTCTGTCACTCTCCCTATGCAGTCTTATTTTGTAGAGATCTGTTTACATACCAGAGGCCTGCATTCAGTCTATCTTCGAACTCAAGAGCACTGATCTCTTCTTCTCCACAGCTGGAGGTTAGTTACAGTTGAATCCCAGTCTTCTATGAACTCATCCAGAGCACAGAATCCATCTCCCTTCTTGTTTTCACAAGGTACTAAGTACATATTTTGATGTTTGATTATAGAAGCAGCTTTCAGTGTCACTGACGGAGCTGGTGGCTGTATAGAGTGAAAATTGTTGCCGTCGCACTTATTCTGAGTGAGAGAGGCAGGAATGGCATGTCCTGTGAATAAGACCAGGGGCCAGGACAGAATGTATAATTAGTAGTGCTCCTCAGCCACAGAAATGAAAGGAGGTGGGATCCGACGGCACTGAGGAAAGTTGTTTACACAAAACGAAGATGAGGGAGACCGTGAAAACGAGTCGCTTTGCAAATGACATCCAACTTGCAAAGTTGCTTGTTTTCACTTGTCCCTTTTTTTGGAAGGCCCATTTAAATGAAATGATGCAACCCCATTACAGGTTTAAACAACTCATCTGTCCCCTCTAGAGGGTATATGACATGAAAGGAGACAGGATTCACAGTCAAAATACATATATACTACTACACATCTTTCGAATCACTTTACTGTTATTCTCCAAAGTATCGGAAATAGGGACCGTACCAGAATCTCCGGCAGCATATTACAAAAATTTATGTCAGAATACATTTTAAGACATGAATTACAATAAAAAAAGGAATTCAGATTACAATTGATCCATCCTACAGGAAATAATCTGACAACTTCAGAATCCACTATCAAATATTACCAATGACAGTATCCAGTTCACCTGCATCAATACTTTATTTCTCTTCTAGGCATAGACATTACATAAAAATATTCTTATTCTTGTCAAGTCACCACTAGGACGTGAGTCTCTGCATATCAGACTGTATACAGGTTCCCATGAAGTGAAAAATTAATGTGTCATTAAGCCTGCCTCTTCCATAGTCCTATATTATAGAATTAATACCTACAGATAACCATTGAACTTTGTAATTGAGGGAAAAGAAAACAAAACGGCAATTAAGTAGAGTAGAAGAATGCTCACCCTGGATATAATGAACTGACGGGGCATACTGGTTGTTGGAGTTAAATCCTTTCCCGTAAGGTGGAAAACAAAAACTGGATTTAGGAGAATAAGACAACTCTGTTGCCTTTCCAAGAGACACAATATCCCTCCCGGAAAAAACTTAGTGATGATGAAAGGAGGAAACATCATAAGCATTGATAGACTCCAACCCTGCATCAAGCGAGATCAGTGCTGCCAGGAAACAGTAAGGCTATGTACATACGGGCTTAAATTTGGGGGAGAAAAACTTTTTATTTCGCCGTACTGCGCTAAATACGGGTTGAAATACCGTCGGTCATTCGGTTAATCCACAGTTCTCATAGAGAACTTATGGATTACGTCTCTCTCCCCACTCACACAACACGACGAGCGGGGGAGACAAGTGACATGTCAATTACTTATGCGGCGAAGAGCGCCGTAGTAATGAATATCTATAGGGCCAGTGTTCCGGACGCCTCCCATCCCGTGGGAGCTCGCGCGAGTCCCGAACTCCGGCGTATTGCGACCCCAAATACACTTATGAACATAGCCTAACACTGCAGGTTTATATGAGGTTCTCAAAGCTAGGACACCAGGGATAGTGTGGAAATGGAGCCTTTACTTTAAAGGAAACTGATCACAATGAACCACTATTGATCTGTTAGTGGCTTGTTATAGTGCAGGAGAGATTGAACAGATTGGGATATTTGATTTGTAGGAAAGATTCAGTAGAAGATACATTTATATTCAATAAACACTTAGCTTGTATTCTCGGTGTAACGAGAGAGTATCGTAACTGACAGACTTCCTTGTATGAGTATGAATACTGAGAGAGATGCAATCTGATATAAGACCGCCCCAGGACTCTTAACAAAATAAGCAGAGATTTATATGAATAAGAATATAAGTTCGCTGACCTTTCTCCACAAAACAATATCTAAATCTGCTCATTCCTCCTGCTTTATAAACAAGTTGCCAGAAGATAGATAGAATAAATCTGTGCAACAGGTCCCTTTAACTCTTAACATGAGACATAACGGTTATGTACCCTCAGCAGGGGACAACCTAAAACATATGTGCAAAGTAAACTGACCACCAACAATTAATAATGTTCCCTTTGCTAATAATTGCAGCTAGCCCTATCTGATTCTCTTGCTGTTGGAGGGGGGAAGGGTGTTTTCCTTCGATTCTTCTCTCTGTATGTAACTCACAAATGAGGGGTTTCTTTATGGAAAACTGTCCATTTTAGGTCAGAACCTCTACTTAATTTTGTGTCAACCTCAGTCACATGGAGGTTTTTTTTTTTTTTCCTGGATTCTTGCCTTGCTGTAGAAACTAATTGTCACCATAAGCAGCAGCAGCCATGTATAACTTTAGTAAAACACTGGTTCATACAGACAACCCCCAATGTTCTGGAGAAAAACAGCAGAGCAATAAACAGTCAAGAAGTGGACCATGTAACCATTTCTTAAGAAGGCACCTGGGTAATATTCGGTAGGATCATGTGATTTATCCCGGTTCACTTAAGTTTTAGATATATGTAAAAATGAGAGCCACCTTGAAGGGGGTGACTACTTATTCACAACATTGTTTGCACAATATATATAAGTTTGAAAACAGAAGTTTACTTACACTATATAAAAAGACACATCTGCATGTTTTTCTCACTGATTGACATGAAATAGAAATAAACCTTAGACGTTTTAGGTAAATTAGGAACCAAAAAATTATTTATTTTGCCAAGTAATCACTATATATAACAAAAATATTTGCCAGAATAATGAAGGGAGACTTTTTAAAGGCATTTTTTATTACGTTCTGCAGAGTCAAAAGTTTCGATACATTTCATTAGTATTTTGGTAGCTTTGCCCTTAAATCTGGGATAAAACTGAGTCAAACATTTGGATATCCTTCACAAGCCTCCTCACAATAGTTGGTAGGAATTTTGGGCACATTCTCTGACAGATCTTGGTGTAACTGAGCCATGTTTGTAGGTCAACCTTGCTCACACTGCCTTTTCAGCTTTGTCCATAAATTTGCAGTAGATTGAGATCAGGGCTTCGTGACGGCCACTACAAAACATTGACTTCGGTTATCCTTAAGCCACTTTGAACAGATTTGGCCAGTATGCTTCATGTCATGTCCATTTGGAAGGACCTATTTCCGCCCAAGCTTTAACTTCCTGGTGATTGTCTTGAGGATGTTGCTTCAGTATTGCCACATAATCTTCTTTCCTCATGATGCCAATCATATTTTGTTGAAGTAACCCGTCTCTCCTGCAGCAAAAACAAACCCCACAACATGATGCTGCCACCTCCATTATGGCAAAAAGTTCAATTTTTAGTTTCGTCAGACCACAGGACATGTCTCCAAATATGTAGGTCTTTGTTCCGTTTGGCATTTGCAACATTATCTGGTTTTACATGTTGTTTTGGAGTAATGGCTTCTTCCTGACATAGGATCCTTTTCAGCCCCAGTTGTTACAGACTCATTTTCACAAGTAGATCAATTTACACAATCTTACCATCTTCCCTCAGCATCTTTACAAGGTCTTTTGCTTTTGTCATGAGTTCATATGCACACGTCAGGACCAAAGCATGGTTATCTCTGAGATACAAGACCCGTGCCTTTCCTGAGCAGTCTGATGGCTGGGAACATACCATTTTTTTGTACTTCATATAATTGTTTGTACAGATGAACGAGGCCCTTCAGGTATCGGCAAATTGCACCCAAGGATGATCCAGACTTGTGCAAAAGTCCACAATTCTCTTCCGATATCTTGGCCGATTTCTTTAGACTTTTGCCATGATGTTACACACAGAAGCAGTGTGTTTCTGGTGTGCTATAAAATACATCCACAGGTGTGTCTTTAATTAATTCAGATGTTGCCAATAAACCTATCAGAAGTTCCAAAGACAAGTCAATAATATGGGCTGTCCCCAATTGCTTAAAGGCATAGTATCCTAATGTATGTAACATTTAGGATTTTGCAGAAAGTAATAAAAATGTAATAAAAATCTATCATTATTCTAGCATTTGTAAATATAAATAATTTTGGTTTCCTAATTGACATCAAAAGGGATAAGGTTTATTCTGAATTTCATGTCAGCTAGTGGAAAAACATTGCCAGATGTGTCTTTTTATATTGGCTGTATGTAAACTTCTGGTTTTAAACTGTAGATGATACTGCAGCACACACCAAGCATCTGAGCATGGGGAGTGGAATGTCACATAAGGTTAATGTTTTAATCTGTCGACTCATCTACATGGCTGGAGTTGAATGAACTCTACCCAGTCCTAAGGGTCAAAACATTGATTTTCACACAGCGTTTTTGGACACTTTAGGCTATGCTTTCACCCGCAATTACACCGTGTGCACGGTGGCGGGGGCCGGGCAGCGGCCGGCCCCATAGACATTCATTATTCCGGCAATATATGCCAACGAATAAAACTGACATGTCACTTCTCTCCTCGCATTGTGACGAGCGGGGAGAGGAGACGTTAATCCATAGTTCTTATGGGTGAATTGTGGATTACGTTAATGACTGGGAGTTATCTCGGCCTGAATTTAGCGCAGTACGGCGCGGAATTACGGGGCTAGATACATCCAATAATTGCGTGTGAAAATAGCATTATGTTGCGTGTTTGCGCACCTAATACACAACTAAATAAGTATCATTAGAACAACTCCATTTGGCTTGCATGTAAAATGAATGATGACGTGGTTATTCTCGAGTATTTTTCGCCGCATAATGTCTGCGCCTACAAAGGAATTGACATGTCATTCTGGGTCATCTATACTTAAGGTATAGTGGGCAGAGAGATCCGCAGGCAGTCCAAGTTGTATCACTCAATGAAATTCTGGCATTGCCAGTTAGGGATTTTCTAATGAGGACACAACATGTTGTTGAAGCGACGAAGGGTCGTACACCGAAAAACTCCTGTGTGAACATCCCTAACTCACTGTGGCAGCAGATGCTTGAACAGGTTCACAGGCCACGTGGTGACCAAGTAGCGGACACAACCTTCAGGCAGTCGGTCAAGGAGCTCAGAGCCGCTCCTTCACATTGGGGTCCGGTTCAGCAGCAAGCTTAGAAATAAAAGAGACCATGTCACATACTCTGTGAGTGACCCTACTCCCCATACTGCTCTAAGAATCTTGTTATATTTACAGAGTGCAGATACATGGCAGGAGGGTCTATTGCACAGGAGAGGAGCAGTAGGTGCAGTAACTGTCCCTTATTTCGTTACTCTTTACCTTACTAAGTCCATCAAAACAGCACATTGAAATGGGGCAGGGACGGAGCCGCGGGCCACCTTCACGATGTTGTAGAGTGCCTCTCAGGCGTAGTAGCGCAGCGGCTGTCGCAACCGTTAAGCAGGTGGAGGGACGGTCAATGAGCTCCGAGATACTGTCTGAGTCCTACAGCAAAGATCAGAGGGCTTAAATCCAGATCTAAACACGCGGCGAGTCCTCCCTGACAGCAGGGCCCCCTTACCTCTGCCAAGGGCAATGGAAGCAGGCAGCTCAGTCCAATCAGTCCCCTTTTCTGCTATGTGGGTGCTGCGACAGAGCAAATTCCTGAGACAGGATTGGATGACATGTTTTATCGCCCTGTGTTATTCTGCGCCACAAACTCCCGCACAGCTGTGGAGATAGAATCAAGGTGAGGTGTCACCACTTGCATCTATTATTCTCTAGGTATCTGTCACCACCTTTCCTGGGTGTCCACTCCCTCTTCTGGGTGTCTCAAGTCTCGTCCATTGTCTCTCTCATCTAAGGGTCCCTATTTTTGTTTCCTCCCTCCTGCGTGTCACTTCCTTCTAAACCCAGCACCGCCACCATCTTCTTCCAACTTCGTCCCCTTCCTCACCCAGGAGTCTGTTCTCTTGTCATCCCCCTTATCCGGATGTCTCTCCCTCTCCCAGGTGTCTTCTCCCTTGTTCTATTCCTCACCAGGGTGTCTTTTTTTACTTGCCCTCCCATGATTTCTCCATTCTTGCTCCTTCCCTCTCCCAGGTGTTTTCTCTCTTGTCCCCTCCCTCACCCGGGTGACTTCAATATTTTCCACTCCCTCACCTGGGTGTCTCCTATCTTGATCCATCCCTCCCAGGGTGTGTCTATTCTTGTCCCCTCCCTCTACAGGTTGTCTCTTCTTTCCTTAGTCCTCTCCCAGGAGGTCACTCCTCTCCTGTCGACTCCCCAAGGTCACATTCTTCACCCCGCCATCTCTTCTCTTGTCTTCTGCCTCAACAAGGTGTCTCTTCTCTTGTCCTCTTCCTTTTCAGGATGTCTCATCTTTTGTCCACTTCTTCTCCTGGGTGTCTCCACTCTTGTCCACTCCCAGGTGTCTTTTCCCTAATCCCCTCCCTCTCCCAGGAATAAAATTCTCTCTTGTTCCTCATTCGCTCGGGTGTCTCCTCTCTTGTCCCTCCCTCTAACGGGTGTGACCATTCTTTCAGATATGTCCCCTCACATAAATGGGTGTGTTTTTTTCTTTTTAATTCCAAACTGCCTCTTAACGTGTCCCCTGTCTACTCTCTTGTTCCCTCCCTCACCTGAGTATATCTTCTCTTGTCCCTGCGTGTCTCCTCTCTAGGCCCCATCCGTCCCTCGGTTGTCTCCTCTCTTGTCCGCTGCCTCACTTGGGTGTCTCCTCTCTAGTCCCCTCTCTCGGGTGTTTCCTCTCGTCTCCTCCCTCACTCGGGTGTCTCCTCTCTTGTCTCCTCCCTCACTCGGGTGTCTCCTCTCTTGTCCTCTCCCTCACTCGGGTGTCTCCTCTCTTGTCCCCTCCCTCACTCGGGTGTCTCCTCTCGTCTCCTCCCTCCCTCGGGTGTCTCCTCTCTTGTCCCCTCCCTCACTCGGGTGTCTCCTCTCTTGTCCCCTCCCTCACTCGGGTGTCTCCTCTCTTGTCTCCTCCCTCACTCGGGTGTCTCCTCTCTTGTCTCCTCCCTCATTCGGGTGTCTCCTCTCTAGTCCCCTCTCTCGGGTGGTTTCACTCGTCTCTACCTCACTAGGTGTATCTATCTTGTCTCCTCCTACTCTGGCGTGTCTCCTCTCTTGTCCCCTCCCTCACTCGGGTGTCTCCTCTCTTGTCCCCTCCCTCACTCGGGTGTCTCCTCTCTTGTCCCCTCCCTCACTCGGGTGTCTCCTCTCTTGTCCCCTCCCTCACTCGGGTGTCTCCTCTCTCGTCTCCTCCCTCACTCGGGTGTCTCTTACTGTGGTCCCTCCCTCACGCGGGTGTCTCTTCTCGTGTCCCCTCCCTCACTCGGGTGTCTCCTCTCTTGTCCCCTCCCTCACTCGGGTGTCTCCTCTCTTGTCCCCTCCCTCACTCGGGTGTCTCCTCTCTTGTCCCCTCCCTCACTCGGGTGTCTCCTCTCTTGTCCCCTCCCTCACTCGGGTGTCTCCTCTCTGTGTATCTCTCCCTCCACTAGGTGTCTCCTCTCTGTCTCCTCCCTCACTCGGGTGTGCATCTCTCTTGGTCTTCTCCTCACTCGGGTGTCTCCTCTCTTGTCCCCTCCCTCACTCGGGTGTCTCCTCTCTTGTCCCCTCCCTCACTCGGGTGTCTCCTCTCTTGTCCCCTCCCTCACTCGGGTGTCTCCTCTCTCTGTCCCTCCCTCCACTCGGGTGTCTCCTATCTTGTCCCTCCCTCCCTCGGGTGTCTCCTCTCTTGTATCCCTCCTCCCTCGGGTGTTCCTTCTTGTTCCTCCCCTCCTCGGGTTGTCTCCTCTCTTGTCCCCTCCCTCCCTCGGGTGTCTCCTCTCTTGTCCCCTCCCTCCCTCGGGTGTCTACTCTCTAGACCCATCACTCACTCGGGTGTCATCTCTCTTGTCACCTCACTCCCTCGGGTGTCTCTCTTTGTCCCCTCCTCCTCGGGTGCTCCCTCTCTTGTCCTACCTCCTCGGGTGTCTCCTCTCGTGTCCCCCCCTCCTGGGAGTCTCTTCTCTTGTCTCCTCTCCCTCGGTGTCTCTTCTCTTGTCTCCTACTCACTCGGCGTGTCTCCTCCTGTCCCACTCCTCACTCGGGTGTCTCCTCTCTTGTCCCCTCCCTCACTCGGGTGTCTCCTCTCTTGTCCCCTCCCTCACTCGGGTGTCTCCTCTCTTGTCCCCTCCCTCCCTCGGGTGTCTCCTCTCTTGTCCCCTCCCTCGGGTGGTCTCCTTCTTGTCCATCCCTCCCTCGGGTGTCTCTATCTTGTCCCCTCCTCCTGGGTGTCTCCTCTCTTGTCCCCTCCTCCCGGGTGTCTCCTCTCTTGTCCCCTCCCTCACTCGGGTGTCTCTCTCTTGTCCCCTCCCTCGGGTGTCTAGTCTCTTGTCTCCTCCCTCCCTCGGGTGTCTCTTCTCTTGTCTCCTCCCTCCCTCGGGTGTCTCTTCTCTTGTCTCCTCCCTCCCTCGGGAGGCTCTTCTCTTGTCTCCTCCCTCCCTCGGGAGTCTCTTCTCTTTGATCTCCTCCCTCCCTCACTCGGGTGTCTCCTCCCTTCCCTCACTCGGGTGTCTCCTCCCTTCCTCGGGTGTCTCCTCCCTCCCTCGGGTGTCTCCTCCCTCCCTCGGGTGTCTCCTCCCTCCCTCGGGTGTCTCCTCCCTCCCTCGGGTGTCTCCTCCCTCCCTCGGGTGTCTCCTCTCTTGTCCCCTCTCTCCCTTGGGTGTCTCTTCTCTTGTCTCCTCCCTCCCTCCCTCGGGTGTCTCCTCCCTCCCTCGGGTGTCTCCTCTCTTGTACCCTCCCTCACTCGGGTGTCTCCTCTCTTGTCTCCTCCCTCACTCGGGTGTCTCCTCTCTGTGTCTCTCCTCACTCGGGTGTCTCTCTCTTGTCCCCTCCCTCACTCGGGTGTCTCCTCCCTCCCACGCGTGTCCCCTCCCTCACTCGGGTGTCTCCTCTCTTGTCCCCTCCCTCACTCGGGTGTCTCCTCTCTTGTCTCCTCCCTCACTCGGGTGTCTCCTCTCTTGTCCCCTCCCTCACCTGGGTGTCTCCTCCTCCCAGCGTGTCGACTCCTCACTCGTGGTGTCTCCTCTCTTGTCCCCTTCCCTCACTAGGGTGTCTTTTCTCTTGTCTTCTCCCTCACTCGGGTGTCTCCTCTCTGTCTCCTCCTCACTCGGTGTCTCCTTCTTGTCTCCTCCTCGGGTGTCTCTTCTCTTGTCCCCTCCCTCACTCGGGTGTCTCTTCTCTTGTCCCCTCACTCGGGGGTCTCCTCTCTTCCTCCCCTCCTCATCGGGTGTCTCCTCTCTTGTCCCTCCCCATACGGGTGTCCCTCTCTTGTTCCCCCTCCCTCACTCGGGTGTTTTCCTCTTTGTCCCTCCACTCATAGGGTGTCTTCTCTCTTGTCCCCTCCCTCACTCGGGTGTCTCCTCCCTCCCACGCGTGTCTCCTCCCTCACTCGGGTGTCTCCTCTCTTGTCTCCTCCCTCACTCGGGTGTCTCTTCTCTTGTCCCCTCCCTCCCTCCCTCGGGTGTCTCCTCCCTCCCACGCGTGTCTGCTCCCTCACTCAGGTGTCTCCTCTCTTGTCCCCTCCCTCACTGGGTGTCTCCTCTCGTGTCCCCTCCCTCTCTCGGGTTTCTCCTCTCTTGTCTTGTCCCTCACTTGGGTGTCTCCTCTCTTGTCTCCTCCCTCACTCGGGTGTCTCCTCTCTTGTCCCCTCCCTCCCTCGGGTGTCTCCTCTCTTGTCCCCTCCCTCCCTCGGGTGTCTCCTCTCTTGTCCCCTCCCTCCCTCGGGTGTCTCCTCTCTTGTCCCCTCCCTCACTCGGGTGTCTCCTCTCTTGTCCCCTCCCTCACTCGGGTGTCTCCTCTCTTGTCCCCTCTCACTGTTTTTCTTTCTCTGTATCGCTCCCTCTCTCTTTCTCTCTTTCCATCTCTCATTCTCTTTCCCTTTCTCTATCTGTCTTTATCTCTATGTGTCTTTTCCTCTTTTTCTCTCTGCCTCTCAAATTATCTATTTTTTCTATCAATTTATCTTTTTCTCATTCTGTCTTTCTTTCTCTCTCAATTTTTCTGTGTTTTTCTCTTTTTCTCTCTGTCTCTTTCTCTTAGTCTCTCTCTTTGTCTCTATTTTTCCCTCTCTTTCTCTGTGTCTCCATGTCTCTTTGTCTCCTTCTCTCTGTCTCTCTCTTTCACTCTCTCTCTCCCTGTCTCTTTCTCTCTTTGTCTTTCTCTTTGTCTCCTTCTCTCTGTCTCTCTCTTTCACTCTCTCTCTCTCTCCCTGTCTCTTTCTCTCTTTGTCTTTCTCTTTATTTCTCTATCTCTTTCTGTCTGACTCTTTCTGACTTCCTCTCTCTTATTTTCTCTCTTTGTCTCTCCTTTTCTCTCTTTCTATATTTGTATTTCTATCTCTCTCTCTCTTTCTGTATCTCTTTCTCTTTGCTTCTCCCTTTCTCTATCTTTGTTTTTTTCGCTGTTTCTTTCTTTTGTTTTCTTTCCTTTTCTCTATTTCTCTTTATTTTTCTCTATTTCTGTCTCTCTATTTCTGTCGCTCTCTCCGTCTCTCTGTCTGTCTCTTTCTTTATCTTGCTTTATATTTTTCTCTTTTCTCTCTCTTTCTCTCTGTCGCTATTTCTCTCTCTGTTGTTCCCTCTTTCTCTCTCTCTCTTTCTGTCTCTCCATGTATCATTTTCTCTTTCTCTCTCTGACTCTGTCTCTCTCTGTCTCTTCCTCTGTTTCACTCTCTCTCTCTCTTTGTCTTTCTCTTTATTTCTCTTTTTGTCGTTATCTTTCTTTATCTGTCTCTTTTTCTCTCTTTGTCTGTTTCTCTTTCAATGTCATTTTCTCTTTATTTCTCTTTTCCCATTCTGTCTCTTTCTCTCTTTTTTCTCTGTCCTTATTTGTCTTTCTTTCTCTCTTTGCCTTTCTCTTTATTTATTTCTCTCTTTGTCTCTTCCTTTCTGACTCTTTCTGTTTCTCTCTGTCTCTCTTTTTTTCTTTCTCTGTCACTTTCTCTCTCAGCCTCTCAATTTATCTATTTTTCTCTCCCAGTTTCTCTTTATCTCAATCTGTCTCTGTCTTTCTTTATCTGTGTTTCTCTCTCTGTGTCTCTCTTTCTGTCTCTCTCTTTTTGGACCACATGTATGAATACTGTCTAGTTCTAAAACTCCCTTTGTTGCCCATAGCAACCAATCAGAACCCATAGGAACCAATCAGAGCGCCCCTTTTATTTCATGTAGTGCTCTGGAAAAATTAGACGGGCGCTCTGTATTGTTACTACGGGCAACAAAGTGAATTTTAGAACTAGACAGTTTTCATACATTTGGTCCTTTGTATTTTCTCCTCTTTCCCCTCTCTCGGGAAAAAATCCCACTCGAGGGTCGACGGCCTGACTTGGAGATGTATTTGTGATGTTGCGCACCCCTATGGCACATAAGGTCAACCGGATACTATTCCACAGTTAAACCCTGTCCACACGGGCACAGGAAGACCCAGGGAGTGCGACAGGATACCTCACTTGCTTATAGCCCTGAACGGCTGAGAGAGATATGTTTACCCGTACCGGTGAAACAGAACTCTGCCAGCCCGGTAGACTGCCACCAGTTCCTCATTAGATACAAACCCGGTCCATAAACAGGTTATATCCAGTCAGAAACTTTCCCGCTAGACTGCCACAGTTCCTTGTTAGATTTAAGCCCGGTCCAGTAATGGGTTATATCACGCCAGCAATTTGCCCGGTATCATAATATTTGAGACTCAAAACACGGACGTAGGTTCATGTGACCGAGACAAAATAACAGCTCAGGATCAAATTTTATGAATGTAATCGCCTTAAGCGCATGCTAGACAAGCAATACATACATAGGGGATACAGCTATATGTATACCAGTCAGAGGTGCAAATACACATAGGGTATGAAAACAAAGAAATGAAGCAGCAAGATGTCAAGTTACCTGAGGATACGTTGGTGCAGGTCACACATGGGGGTGAATGCGGCCCACTGGTCCTGTCTGGAGGCTCCTGATAAGCTTGTGGCATATACCTCCTTCCCAATAGAGTCAACTCTGGGCTCCTGTGGAACCTCACTTTTAAGTGCACTAGACCATCCCCCTTCATGCCCCTCTCATACTCTCTCTCACATTCTCCTCTCTCCAGAGCCATGCTGTTTCTAGCTTCTAACACTGAATGGACCATATCTCAGCCCGGGAATGGTGCAGAGAGGCAGCTCTGGTACCATCGCAGTCGGGCGGCCCAAGCTACGTTTGGGTACTAAACCTGGGGGCGCTACTCTTTTCCTAGTATCAGTTTCCTGTTTCTCCCTGCCTGTTGGTCCTACTAATGAAAGTGACAGCTATGTGTATGGGGTGGTGTCATATTTACAAGTATGAAATCGGGGTGGGATTGTTCGGTTCTGAAAGTGGGCAAAATGCTACAGTGCCAGGCTGGCTACAGGGTCCTATTGTTCCATGCTGGGTGGCCTGATCCCCTGCTGTGATGATGACCAGGGCTCCATCATGTCTACCTCAGCTGTGAGATTGCAGGCACAGTGGTCTTTGAAGCTCCACTCCCTGCTGAGAGCGCATCTCTTTGCACCAAATAGCTCCCTTAATTTGCAGTGAGCAGGTGATTTCCTGTGGGAGCAGATTCTGAGTGAGTCCTGGTTCATGGTGACTGAGGGTGAACTTGGGTAAAATTACAAGAACTCTGGGGGGGAGAGGGGAATTGTGTCATGATCCTCACACTCTCCATCTCTCTTTCTTGTTCTGTCTATTTCTATCTCTTTACTTTTTCTCTTTCTTGCTCTCTCTCTCTCTCTCTCTCTCTCTTTCTCTCCCTCTCTTTCTCTCTCTCTCTCTTTCTCTCTCTCTCTCTCTGTCTTTTTCTGTCTCTTTCTCTCTCCTTATTGTCTTCCTCTGTCTCTTATCTCTCTGTCTCTCTCACTTTCTGTTTTGTACTATTATTGTCCTGTCTCTCTCTTTCTCTCTGTCTCTCTTTCTTTCCCTCTTTTTATCTCGGACTCTAATTCTCTTTCTCTCTCTATCTATTTCTCTCTCTCTCTGTTTCCTTCTCTTTCCCTTTCTCTATCTATATCTTTTTATCTCTATCATTCTCTGCCTGTCTGTTTCTCTCTGTCTGTCTCTCTGTCTCTTTTTTTCTGTTTCTTTCTCTCTCTCTGTCTTTTTCTGTCTCTTTCTCTCTCTTTTATCGCTTTCTCTCTCAATGTCTCTCTATCCTTTTCTCATTATGACTTTCTTTATCTACGTTTCTGTCTCTTTCTCTCTCTTCCTCTCTTTTTTCTCACTCTGTCTCTTTCTCTCTCTCGGGCTCTTTCTTTCTATCTCTAGCCTTCCCTCTCTATTTTTCTCTCTTTCTATCGCTTTCTTTCTCTCTCTTTCTAACTTTCTATTTTTATATCTCTCTACCTTTTTTCTTTCTTTCTCAAGTTCTGTCTCTCTTTCTCTATGTATCTCTCTACCCCTTTTTTTCATTTTTTTTTTTGTCCGCTTCTTTTTCCCCCCTCTATTTCTAAAATTTTCTTTTTCTTTTTCCTCTCCCCCTTTTCTATTGCTTTCTCTCTCTTTTTTTCTTTTTCAGTCATTTACAATAAAAAACGAAAACGGACTTTTGGGACTTTGCCCCTTTCCTTTTTTATAGCCCCCCCATAATTTTCCCCCCCATAGCCACAAAAATTTTTCCCCCCTGGGCCCAAAATAGGCCCGCCAAAGCAAGTAATACCCCCCTAGCCACAAAATATAAACCCCCTTTAGCCAGTAATTTGCCCCCTAGCCACAAAATTTTGCCCCCATACCCCAAAATTTTTTTATGCCCCCCCTTTTAAACCCTAATAAAAAAAAAAAAAAAAAAAAAAATACTTCCCTCACAGGGCCCCCGCGCGTCCAAAACCGGGCACCTTTGAAAAATGGTGAAGCAGCGTGAGTTTTCATGCTATTTCCCGCCGTTGGGGGGGCCCAAAGGACGTCCTGAGCCGCACAGAGGCTGCCGGCTTATCCCAGCTTCGCAGGGGGGTTGATGAAAGCGATGCGTCACGCCCCCTGCGATGCTCAGGTGTCGCCGTACATACAGGGGAGAAGGCAGGACGGTAACCATCCGTCCTGCCTTCTCCCTGACTCTGACTGCGCGGCCGATGTGAAACAGCCGCGCAGTCAGAGAGATCAGCAGGCGCCACCCACACTAAGGAGCACTCCAGGCCCACGGCAGCGGCCTGGGGCCAACGAGATTCGGGGCACAGGCAGATTTATTCGGGGGTCGTGCCCCGAAATAATCTGCCTAGCGACGCCCCTGCCTCACCAGGTCCTCCAGTGAAAGTCAGATCAGTCAGATTATGAGGCCGGGGCAGCTGCCATATTATGAGCGTGTGACCCCATCAGAAACACTTACACAGGCTCTACTGGGCCGCCGGGGGACCGGGGAATCCCCCGTTGGGCCACCCCGAGCCGCTGTGGCCGCCCGGAGGCAAGTGCCGTCGCTCCCCGGTGGCCCGGCCGCCGGCATCCGGTCACTGGACGCCCGGGACCCGCGACCTGAGCGCCCAGAACCGGGCCCGGAGTTGGACTAATATCCCAACACCCTGGTCAGCGCGTGTCAGCGGAGCACAGCAGTCACTAGCGCTGCCGCTCTGCATGAACACCCTGGCAGCTGAAGGCGTTAGGCCTTCAGCCTGCCGGCGCACGGCCCCATACTGCTGACGTAGGCGGCGCGGTTGGACGTCCACTTCACCGCGCCGCCTAATGCAGGTTGGCAGTACGGAGCCTCGGAGCCGGCCGGGAGCAGGAGAGCCCGAGCCAGGTAAGTGGTACCTGGCTGTTTTTTTGGTTTTTTAACTACCTACAAGGGGTGGGCCCTGGCTCCCAAGTGGGGGCCCTGTCTCCAAGGGGGGGGGCCCTGGCTCCCAATGGGGGGGCCCATGGCTACAAGTTTTGCGGCCCTGCTACAAGGGGGGTGGGCCCTGCTACAAGGGGTGGGCCCTGGCTAAACGGGGGCCCTGGCACAAGGGGTCCATGTGCTACAAGGGGGCCCCTGACCTAAAGGGGGTCCCTGGCTACAATAGGGGTCCCCAAGGCTTACAAGGGGGGTCCCTGGCTACAAGTGGGGCCCTGGCTACAATGGGGCCCTGGCTACAGAGGGGCCCTGGCTACAGGGGGGCCCTGAATACAGGGGGGCCCTGACAAAAGGTGTCCCTGGCTACAAGGGGATCCCTGGCTACACAGTGGTCCCCTGAACTAAAGGGGGCCCAGACAAAAGGGGGGCCTTGCAACAAGGGGGCCCTGACTACTAGGGGGGCCCTGGCTACAGGGGGGCCTCTGACTACAAGGTGGTCGCCATGCTTACAAGGGGGTTCCCATGGCTTACAAGGGTGTCCATGTCTACAAGGTGGCCCTGACTAAAGGTGGTCCCTGCTAACAAGGGGGGGCCCTGGCTACAAGGGGTCCTGGCTACAAGGTCCCTGCTACAAGGGGGGCCCTTGACTATAAGGTGTCCCTGGCGACAAGGGGCCCTGACTAAAGGGGTTCCCTGGCAACAAGGGGGCCCTGACTAAAGTGGGTCTCTGACTAAAGGGGGTCCTGACAACAAGGGGGGCCCTGACAACAAGGCGGTACCAGGCTACAAGGGGTCCCTGGATACAAGGGGGGGCCTGGGTACAAGGGGGGTCCTGACTACAAGGGGGTACCAAGACTACAAGGGGGGACCTGACTACAAGTGTGGCCCTGGCTAAAAGGGGGGGCCCTGACTATTGAAGGGGGTCCCTGTCTATAAACGGGGTGGTCCCAGAACTACTACAAGTGGGTGCCTGGCTACACGGGGGTCCCGGACTACAAGTGGGTCCCTGACTACAAGAGGGTCCCTGGCTATAAAGGGGATCCCTGGCTACAAGGGGGGTTCCCCTAGGCTACAAGGGGGTCCTGAACTACAAGTGGGCGGTCACTGGCTACAAGGGTCCCACACTACAAGGGGTTCATGGCTACAAGGGGGTCCCTGGCTACAAATATGGCCCTGACTACAAACGGGGTCCCTGGAAACCTACAGGGGTCCCCAGACTACAAAGGGGGGCCCTGACTTCCAAAGGTGGGCCCTGGCAACCTAAAAGGGCCCTGACTACCAGGGGGCCCTGTACCTACAGGGGGGCCCTGACTACAATGGGGGCCCTGGCTTCCTAAAGGGACGCTTTGACTACCTACAGTGGGGCCCTGACTACAAACGGGGCCCTGGCTACCGAAATACTAAAGGTGCCCTGACTACCTACACAGTAGCTAAGGGGGGGGCCCCAGACTTCCCTGCACACTAGCTAAAGGATGCCCCCTAACTACCTGTAACTACCATAAAGGAGACCCCTAAATGGCCGCTAATACCTAAGGAGGCCTTAAACTGCCTGTAACTACCTTCATGGGAAGCCCTAACTAACAGCCTGTATACTACCTAAAGTTGTCCCAAACTGCTTGCAGCCTATATAAAGGGGACCCACAAAAACCTACAGCTTACCTAACGGGAGAAACACCTACCTACAGACTGGGGCCTTGCCTATTTGCCTACCTACCATGGGTCTTGACCTACCTACCTGGTAATAAAATTGAGAGGCAGCAGCCCAAGCTGTAGACATTATTTCCAGGGGGTAGTCTCGGTCCCCACCCTACCCCTCCAACCCTTAAGGATACAAGCCTCTAAGTTATGGCTTGTACCCCGCTCACCCACCCCTGGGAAGTTTGTACAGAGGTGTGAATAGTGTAAAACAGATGCCCTGGAAAATTGATGATTTCTAAGATATTTGTGTGTAATTTCTGCAGGGATGAGCTGAGGCTGGAACAAGTCATCATGATGGTGCGTGAACTGATGCATAAAGAAAAGGGAATAAGAACGACTCAAGAGAAGAAGAACGACGTCACAGATAGGACAGTCTCCCTGTGAGGTCCCAGATTTTTACTTCTATAATTTGGAATCAGTGCTGTATTCACAGTATGTGATGGTTGGACCATGAAGTCTGTGTCTGATCACATATGTGGTTCTCATAGGGCGGTGTTGTAGGTTATACCTGAGCTGGAGTCTGACCTCTATGTGGACCTCTATATGGCCCGGTGTTTGTAAGGATATACCGGAGGTGAGCTGGAATCTGACCTCTATGTGGTCCTCTATATGGTCCGTGTTGTAGGTTATACCTGAGCTCGGTGTCTGACCTCTATGTGGCTCTTATATGGTGGGATGTTGTAAGTTATACTGAGCGTGTCCCTGACCTGCTATGTGTCATACATGAAAAAAGAACTTTGAGACTCTCGTTCACAAATTTTTGATCAAAAGATGTTTAAGCTGCCCACAACATTCACGTGATCTCAAGAATCTGGGCAGTCCTACCAATCTTTACCTCTCAATCTAATAAATATTATTTTCTCTCTGAATAATGAGGTCGGTTGACCCAGCGATAGGCCTGAATTGGCTCGATTGAGAGGTAAAGATAGGATAGGACTAGCCCGGATAAAGAGATCACGTTGAAAGTCGTGGGCCAGCATTCAACATCTTTTTGATCAAAATATGTGAACCGAAGAGTCTCAAAGTTTTTTCATGTATGATAGAAAGCAATAAAAGCTTCTTTGGGATTTCCACATAGTGTATTGCCTTTTGCAGAAATGAGCCGCTGTCGCGTCAGTGAGCGTACAAGTATAATTACAAGGTTGCCGCAGCCCTGCAGTGGCACCCAGGTTGCATACGTTTTTCAGAAATGATTTTTGAGTGCAGAAACATATCTTTTATAATACTTGGTGTACATTGATTTTAATCCTATATGGAAAGGAAATGGGCTTCATTTTGAGTTTCTGTCCCCGCCCATCTCACAGGCTGTCAAAGAAGAGGCCGTCTTTGGCAGGTTGGGGAAGTTTTTTTTTATTTTTTCTCTCTGATAAAGTGAGGTCGGTTTGACCCAAGCGATAGGCCTGATTGGCTCGATGAGAGGTAAATGTGATAAGTATAGACTAGCCCCGATTTTTGAGATCCACGTGAAAGTCTTGGTCAGCATAAAACATCTTTTGATCAAAATTGTGAACCGAGAGTCACAAAGTTTTTCATGTAATGAAAGATAGCATAAATGCTCTTTATAGGGATTTCCCACAAAGTGTAATGTCCTCTATGTGGACTCTATATGGCGGTTGTTGAGGTTAATACCTGAGGTGGTTTCTGATCACTATGTGGATTCTATATGGGCGGTGTTGTAGGTTATACCTGAGCTGTGTGTCTGATCACTATGTGAGTCTCAATATGTGGTGTGTAGGTTATACTGAGCTGGTTCTGACCTCTATGTGGTCTCTCTATAATGGTGGAGTTTGTAGTTATAACCTGAGCTGGATGTCTGACCTCTATGTTGGGCCTCAAAATTGGCGTGAGTATATGTAGGTTAAACCTGAGCTGGTGTCATGATCACCGATGTGGTTTCTATATGCGTTTGTAGGGTTATACTGAGCAGTGTCTGACCTTAATGTGGCTCTAAAATGGTGGGTTTGTAGGAAAATACCTAGAGCATGGTGACTGTACCTCTATGAGAAAAACACTTAATTCACGGTTCGCATAATTGATCAAAAGATGTTATAAAGCTGCCACGACTTACAACAACGTGATCTCAGATAGGTGCCAGTCCAATGCTTAACTTTACCTCTCAATCGTGTGCCATCAAGGCCTCTCCTGGTCGAACCGACCTCCTATTATTCAGAGAGAATAAATAAAAAACACACCCAACCTGCAAGCAGCCCTTCTAATGACAGCCTTTAAGAGGTGGGCGTGTACAGAACCCCAAAAATGGAGGAACCCCATCCTCTCCATATAGGTTAAAATCCAATGACACCAAGTATAACTGAATGTTTTCTGCACACAAAAACATCAGTTAGTAGTGTCCTTATAGTGCTCGTATTAGAGAGGTAAAGATAGCATATGACTGCCCTATCTGAGATTCACGTTAAAGTCCGTGGGCAGCTTAAAACATCTTAGATCAAATTAATGCGAACCGAGAATCTCAGAGTTTTATTCATGGTGTGAAAGATAGCAAATGCTTCTTATAGGGATTTCCACGTAGTGAAATTGACCACTATGATGCGCTCTAGTATGAGGAGTTGTAGTGTAATACCTGAGCTGTTGTATCTGACCATCTATGTGGTCTCTATATGGCGGAGTTGTAGTTATACCTGGAACAGGTGGCTGACCTCTAATGTGGTCTCTAATGGTGGTGTTGTAGTTATATTGGCGCCGGTAATACATGCCCAGCGTTCCATGAGTGTCCCCCTGATTGACCCTGAGATAGGAGCTAGACTTTTAACTTTCGTGCTGGTGTTTATTTAAGAAGGTGGTGAGTGCGTGGAGGGAAATTGTATGTGGGTGGAGGGGGATGTTGTATGATGGGTGGAGGGGGATATTTTATGTGGGTTAGAGGGGAAATTGTAATGTGGGTGGAGGAGTAAATAGTATGTGGTTTGGAGTGGGTAATATTGTATGGTGGGTGGGAGGGGTATATTGTATGTGGGTGGAGGGGGATAATTATGTGGGTGGTGGTGATAATGTATGTGGGTGAATGGGGAAATAGTATGTGAGTGGAGGGGGATATGGTATGTGGGTGGAGGGGTTAATGTATGTTGGGTGGATTGGAAATTGTATGTGGGTGGAGGTGGAAATTGAATGTGGAGGGAGGGGATATTGTATGTGTGTGGAGGGGGATAGTGTATGTGGATGGGGGGATAGTGTAGTGGGTGGAGGGGTATAATGTATGTTGGGAGGAGGGGATGTTGTATGTGGAGGAGGGGATATTGTATGTGGTGGAGGGACGTTGTAGTTGGTGTGGAGGGATATTGTATGTGGGTGGAGGGGATATTGTATGGTGGGTGGTGGGGGATATTTGTATTGGACTATTGGAGGGGGATAATGTATGAGGACTATTAGGAGGGGGATATAGTCATGTGGGTGGAGGAGGAAATGTATGTGTGTGGAGGGAATAATGTAAGTTGGTTGAGGGATCATTGATGGTGGTTGAGGGGGATAATGTATGTGGGTTGATGGGGATATTGTATGTGGGTGGAGGTAGGATATTGTAGGTGGGTGGAGTGGATAATGAATGTGGGTGGAGTGGCGTATTATTGTAAGTGGGTGGAGGGGATATTGTATGTGTGTCTGAGGGGTAATATTGTTCTGTGGTGGCGGGGGATATTGTATGTGGGGTGAGGGAGATATTGTATGTGGGGGAGGAGGATATGTATGGGGGTGGGAGGGAGATATTGTATGGGGTTGGAGGGAGATATTGTATGTGGGTGGAGGGGAATGTAATGTGGGTGATGATATGGATGGAGCTACTTAGCCCTGTGGGTCTATGATATTGGTTTAGACTGTGACATTATGCGTGACTCTCTTGCTATTGTACTACACAATACAGAACGTTGATCCAGTCGCACACTGTATTAAGTGTAAATGGGCGCGATTATAGTCTGAGAGCCGATAATATTTAATGTACAGTAGGGTGGGCCCCCCAGATGAACTTCCCCAGTGGGCCCCATGACCCCACATCCGACACTGGTTGTAGGATATACCTAAGCTGGTGTCTGACCTCTATGATGGAAAATCCCTAAAGAAGCTATAATGCTATCATCATACAGAAAAAACTTAGAGATTCTCGTTCACATATTTTGATTCAAAAAAGATTGTTTTAGAAGCTGCCCACGACATTCAAACGGGATCTAAAATAGGGCAGTCCATGCTATCTTTTACCTCTCAAAGAGCCACACAGGCCTCTCACTGTGTCAACAGACCATCATTCACACCAGGAGAAAAAAATAAAAAAACACCAACCTTCAGGCTGCAACTTCTTATGACAGCCTGTGATATTGGGCGGGTACAGAACAAACAAAATGGAGGCACCCATTTCCTCCCATGAAAAGTGAAAATCAATATACAACCAAATATAACGTATGGTTCTGCACAAAAAAACATTCTGAAAAAAACGAAAGCAAACCTGGGTGCCACAGGCCCAATGGCTGATCGGCACACATATAATAAATTAACATGTACACTCGCAACACCCATCTGTCCCCCCCCCCACCCCGGGCCCCCAAGCGGCACACATACTCGCAAAAAAGGGCAATACTTACTGGAAATCCTAAAGAAGCATTTATGCTTATCTATCATACATGAAAATGATGTCTGAATACACATGGTAACATACAGAATTATTAATTATGGAAAAAACCCCTATTAAACTTTCAAGGGGTGGACTCAGAATACCAATTATGAATTAAGCACAGGACAGAAGATAAATGTCTGACCTGAAGGGGCCCGACCATTGGGACCCACACTGCTGTATCTAATCACGTGTCCAGATGTGGCTGCCAAAATATAGTTCGAGTGTTATAACAGTAATCACAGACTAACAAAATCCTACTAAAGCCATTAGCTCAAATAAAACTATAATCACAGAAAAATCAATGGTTTTAAAAATATAAACTATTAACTTAAAACCATTAAAAAAAACTATACATACACCTGAAATTTAACAAATTATATTTATAAGTCAAAATCCGGTTAACATTCAACTAGCACATTAATACAATAAATTTATGCAAAATGGTGACTACAGTTCTGCAGCGATGATTCCAGAGACGACTAAGGCTAACAAAATATCAGCACTGAAGTAGGAGGTAACCTAGATACCAAAATAAAGGACAAAATCATTGCTCCAAAAATAATCAGGATACACCGCTGAACAAAAAGGTTCATCTACTATGGGATGAGTAGGTGACATCAAATGCTGTCCCTCCGTAATCCTACTCTCTTCCTAATAAAGCGGAGTAACCGCCCCAAAAAGGGCGACCCCGCACACTCTTACCCTATTAAGCCCTAGTTATCCCTGAAAAATTACCACACCACAAATATAGAATAAAAATTCTAATGTGCAAAAAACTAACTGGAGGACTGTTATACAGTCCCATAGACTGTGGCAGAGCACAAGCACAACCACAGTCCCTGTCATATGGGGTCCTGGACCCTGCTCTTGTGATCGGTTGGGGGTCCCAGCAGTCAGATCTCCACTAATCAGACATTTATTTTCGATCCTATTTTTCATCACTGCATTCCAAGAGCCAAAACGTTTAAAAAAAAAAAAAAATTGTCAACAGAATTTTTTATTTTATTTTTTATTAGAGCCTCATCTTAGGCACATGCATTATATTCAATAGCATTTATTTCTTTTGCAGGAAATGGAAGCAAACAAAATCCTGCTTTTAGTTTCTATATCATTAATGATTTATTCTGCGAGTTGTTCTGATTATGATATTTTTTTTTTATTTTCTTACTAATTTTGCAGTTTGTAATGTTTTTCTCTCCAGATTCCAAAAGTTTTAACTTTTTTATTTGAACTTCGACGTAACTTTTTAAAGTTATTATTTTTGAGGAAAGAATTGGGGTTTTCACTTGCACCCATACACCCCACCGGATATGTACGACACAATGTACGTTGCGATATAAAGAACCACTCCAAGTTTTTTTTCCCTCAGTTTTTTTAGGAATTGCCTTTATGTACACCAGGGGTTCCCAAACACCAGTCTCACGCCCCACCAACAGGCCATGTTTTCTGGCTTTTCCTTAGCAGTGCAACAATGATTTAATTATGCTGCACAGGTGACATAAATTATGTCATGCATCGAGTGGGAATATACCTGGAAAACATGGCCTGTTGGTGGGGTTTGAGGGGGGGACATGGAGTCTATTGGGCACCCCTGATTTATCACTGTATGCCAGTAATTTTGCTTAAGTGTTGTCTCACTACAGGGATTGCTGCCTTTTTATATTAAAGATCTTGCCAAAAACAAGACACTTTAGCATATATGACCATTAACAGTGTCCTACCTATTCCTAAGATATCCCTTCAAAATTTGTGCTCATCAGCTCCTCAGGACACAATAAGCTACACACCCGTTTGATCTCTCTGAAGGCTGCCAGTGCTGGTTGCTAATAGCTACAGACCTGTATTTTGATCTCTCCTGAAGGCTGCCAGCACTGGACGCTATAGCTACAGACCTGTTCAAATACTCTCATGATAGGCTGCCAGATTGCTGGTCCTGCTATAAGCTAACAGACCACCGGCATCTTCTGACTGCAGCCTAGAAGAAGCCAGTAAACACGCCCCTGAATTCAAAATGAAACCAAGAAAACAAGATGAATCAATGTAGTGAGACAACCCCTTTAACTGCAGCTGAATACGGGATTTCTGGATGATGCAACAGTCTCTGTTAGGTCATATGATGTGCACTCTGAGACATTAGGCCTCATTTATCAAAACTGTCTAGTACCAAGACTTCATTGCCCACAGCAACTAATCAGAGCTCAGCTTTCATTTTCCCAGAACAGTGTAAGAAATGAAAGCTGAACACTGATTGGCTGCTGTGGGCAACAAAGATACTCTAAGGGCCACATGTATGAAAACTGTCCAGAACTAAGACTGTCTCTGTTGCACATAGCAACCAATCAGAGCCCCCCCCCCCTTTCATTTCACATAGTGCTCTTGAAAAATGAGAGGGGTGCTCTGATTGGTTGCTATGGGCTCCAACTGGTTGCTATGGGCACACATTGGTGGCTATGGACAACAAAGTGAGTTTTAGACCTAGACAGTTTTCATACTTGTGGCCCTTAATGTTAGACATGCATATGATACATGGGGCCCAATAAATGTTTTTAATAGGAAAGTCTGATCTCTAAATCTTGCCTAAGAGACAGACCTTTGAAACCACCCATAGGCGAAACATATAGAGAGATTCACTTCCAGGTCACACAACCACCATACTGTGTGTTCAGAGTCCCCTGAGCTGTGAACAATTATTCTGCACTTGTGTAACTGCCTTGTTATGATTTATATTGAATAAAACCAATGATAATCATGGCATCTGCGGTCTCTGATCATCTCCTGTGGATGGAGGGTGCAGCGGGCACATTGGGAATCAGAGCTTATGACTTTCTAAAGGGTTTTGTGAAGATTAAAGGGAATATACATAGGCACATTTTATGACATATACATTGCCTTACCTTAAGGGATAACTATATAGGCATCAAACAGCTGCTATAGAACTCCAATTCCTTGCTTGCCACATCTTTAAACGGGGTTCTCCTGAAAAAGAAGAAAACTAGATATATAAACTACATGTCCTAATGAAAAAAATTCCTAGATATCTTTAATTATAAAAGTATGCTGGTTTGCCTAGGAGATAATCATTATAGCATAACAAAGTGGCCGCCGGGCTACTTTCTCAGCAGAAACCTGTCCTACAGGAAGTAGGACTGACTCTGAGTTACGTCCTGGTTAGGCTGACTGACATCACTGGGCCTGTGCTGAGATCAGTCAGTCTGACAGACTTGTGGTATGAGGGACGGCTCTGTAGAATAGAAAGGAGACTGAGGCCTGTACACACACACTTATGGTAATCCATAGTTCTCATAGAGAACTATGGATTACGCCTCCTCTCTCTGCTCGTACAATACGATCGTATTGTATGCACGGGGAGATAAGTGACATGTCAATTACTTGCAGCGAATACGCGCTGCGAGTAATGAATGTCAATGGGGCCGGCGAGCTGCCGCCCCCCCACCCCGCACCACGGGAGTTCTGATCACCGCGAGCTCCCGAAAGACACGATGTATTGCGGTGCATACTGTACGAACCGCAATACCTCGTGTGAACATACCCTAAGTAGCTCACACACTGGACTGTGACACATCGTTACTGCTTATCTTTAGTATTAGGGTATGTTCACACGGCTTAAAAAGCCGCATATTTCCACGAGCATTTCGCCACGTATTGCGCATTGCGAAATGTGCGCCGCAAATACGGTAATTCATAGCTCTCATAGAGAACTATGGATTACGTGTCATCTCCCCGCACGTACAATACGATCGTATTGTACGCGCGGGGGGAGAATTGACACATCAATTATTAGCGCCGATTTTGCGCCGCTGACAATGCAAGTCTATGGGGTCGTCCGGGTGCCGTCCCCCCATGCTTTGGAATTAGGCGCTCATCAGCGCACGGTTCCAAAACAAACAGCATATTGCTACGCGTACTATACGGCCGCAATGAGCTGTGTGAACATACTCTTACTGCACTATATGTTCTCACACAACCCCTCTAAGGTCCTTTTGCCTATCAATCACACTGTAGGTTTAAAAAAAACAGCAGTGAAACAGAGCTGTTTCTTGGGTTGGGCAGGTCTTGTGTCGACCAATGACACCGCCCCCTCCCCCCCTTTAAATGGTTCTGGTGTCCCAGAAGGTTGCCCTCCTCACCAGAGGAAACAGCTTTGATCACAGCTCATCTCCTTTTCTTCCCTGAACAGCAAGGGCGCATCACCACGGCAGTGGACAAATACCGGCCGGTTTGCCGACCGGTATTTGTCCGGTTTTGCGGCCGTCCCCACGGCTGCGGGGGGGATGGCTTTTCTCCGCGATGAGCGGAGAAGAGCCCTCCCCCCTCCCATTGAACATGTTCTATGTTTTGCCGCCGGTCCGCCAGCGGCAAAACCGTCGGGCGGAAAACCAGTGCAGTGGGGACTGCTGCACGGGTTTTCCATAGAGCACAATTGTGCTCATTTTCGGCCGATTTTTCAGGTGGTCTGAAAAACCACAAACCGGCTGAAAAACCGGTCGAAAACCCGTGCCGCGGGGACGTGCCCTAAATGAGCACATATAGAAGTGCAAGGATGTCTCAGTAACCACTAGTAGGAGAGTGAAGAAATCACGCGATACCTTTTAGAGGTAACACCAAGTCTGAAGAAGAGAGCTCGTACTCCCAAAAACTTAGCGTAGGTTCACACGGTGTATTGCGGCACGTGACATGTCAATTCTCCCGCTATGCGCAGCTGTCACGCTCTTCACCAGTCACAGTGACTGATGAAGAGCGTGACGGCTGCGCCTCGGTGACTGTTTTTGATAAAGGTCCTGCACGACCAAAACGTTATGTAAAGTCACTTAATTCTATAGTTGCACAATTTGGAGCCTGTGGATCACAATAAATAAATTTTTTTTGCATTTACCTTTGAATGCGGTCGATTGCTTTGTTCATATGGGTGAATATTATACACCTATTAACAGGGCCGGGACGACGGGAAGGCAGGGTAGGCGATCCCCTGGGGCCCCCTACCTCTCCTGCCCCTAGGGGCGCAAACAGGGGCCCAAACGCGCCGGGGTCCAGGCCGCGCCTTTGGCCGGGAGCGCGTCGGCCCTTTAGCTCTGTGCGCCCGCTGGACCAATCAGTGGGGGCTACTGGGGGAAGAGAGAGTGAGCGCCCCCTCTCCCAGACAGTGTGGGCCCCCGCTCACCGGGGGGATCACTGGATCCCCCCGGTAACCCAGGGCCCGCACAGGGGGCCGCCGGGTCCTCATAGCGCGAGGACCCGGGGGGGGGGGGGGGGGGCGGGGCGGGCCCAAATGGGGCTCAGCTACAGCGTCACATGAAGTATGTCATTGCGACCTGCCCCCCCTCAGACGCACAGCCCGTCGGCATAGTTGCCAAACCCTCCGGGGTTTTTGGCAGTCATCCCCGAAATGGGGGCCGTGCCCCCGCCCTCACCCCCTTGGGGGTGGCATAACCCCCCCCTCTTAAGAAAGCTGGGGGTTTATCTGTGTACAGAGCACGGGCAGCGTCTCTAGAACGCTGCCCATGCCTCTGTGTGCGCCGCCGCTGCCGGCAAGCTTTCCTCTTCAGGGGAACTATGAGAGCTTTGCGGGGAAGTAGGGGGCGGGCCTTTGGGCACCCGAAGCTCCGCCCCCCTTTCCAGAGTTAGAAGAACTCCGATGCCAGCAGGAAAAGTAAGTGCAGGGAGGGCTGTGTGTGTGTGGGGAAGGGAGGGGAGGGGGACGGGGGTGGGGGGGTGGGGGAGGGGGGTGGCTGATTGTCTGTGGGGAGAGGGGTTTGGTGTGCATGACTGAGTGAAATTGAGGGGAGTAAAGTAGGTTTTATTTTTTATTGTTCCAGCTATGGGGGCACTGCCTGGATAAAGGGGCTCTGCCTGGCTCATGGGGGCCCTGCTGGCATGGGGGCATTATCTGATAAAGGGGGCACTCCTGGCTCATGGGGCCCACTGCCTGGAAAATGGGGGATCTATCTGGATAAAGGGGGCACTGCCGGGTCATGGGCATGCCTGGCAGGGGGGCATCTATCTGGTTTAAAGGGGGGGTATCGCCTGGCTCATGGGGGGCACTGCCGGGCATGGGGGCATTACTGGAAAAAGGGGGCCTGCCTCTCATGGGGGGCAATGCCTGGCAGGGGGGGCTTTCATCTGGATAAAGGGGGCTTGTCTGGCTCATAGGGCATGCCTGGCATGGGGCATCTATCGGATAAAGGGGTATCTCCCTGGCTCATAGGGGCACTGCCTGCATGGGGGCATCTACTGGCTCATAGGGCATCTCCCTGGCTTGGGGCCATCTACCGGGAAAAAGGGGGGCATTGCCTGGCATTTGGCCATCTCCCTGGAAAAAGGGGGCATCTCCCCGGGCTTTTGGCCATCTACCTGGATAAAGGGGGCATTGCCTGGCTTTTGGCCATCTCCGGATAAAGGGGCATCTCCGGCTCATGGGGGCATCTGCCTGGATAAAGGGGGGCATCTGCCTGAAAAAGGGGGGGACTGATGGCTCATGGGGACATCTGCCTGGTAAAGGAGGCATCTGCCGGGTTTATGGGGGCATTCCCTTTGTTTAGGGGGCATCTGCCTGGCTTATGGGGGCATCTCCCTGGCTCATGGGGACTCTCCCGGATAAAGGGGGCATCTCCCTAGCTATTGGGGGAACTATGGCATAAGGAGCATCAAAGTGGCTATTGGGGACAACCTGGTTTAAGGGGCACTCCGGGCTACCGTGTTTCCCCGATAGTAAGCACCCCCCGAAGGGAAAAGAGTAGCGGTGTCTTAGGGGTTCGCCAATGTAAGACGCCCCCCGAAAGTAAGGTAGCGGGGCCTTGATGATCACTGCCTGTGCCGGGATGGGCGCCGGGAGGGCCGGAGCAGCGAGGAGGCGGCGCGGCGCGGGAGGACGGACAGCGGGGGCCGGAATGTTTTTCTGCCTAAGCTGGCCCCTTACCTGTCTACAGCGGGCCCTATCCGCCTACGGGGCCCTATACCTGCCTACGCGGGCCCCCTATCCCGTCTCAGCGGGCCCTATCCTGCCCAAAGCGGCCCTTTCCCCCCTACAGCTGGCCCTATACCTGCCACAGCTGGCCCTATACCTGTTACGCTGGCCCTATACCTGTCTACAGGGGCCCCAAACCTGCCTACACCCGAACCTATTCCGTCACAGCGGCCCTATACCTGCCCTATAAAAGACATACCCCGAAAGAAGACATAGGGGGGATTTTTTGGGGGTAAAAAAAGTAAGACGCTGCTTACTATCGCGGAAAAATGGTATTGGGGAAGCTACCGCCTTAAAGGGGGGCATTAACCTGGCTACAGGAGGCCCACTACCCGGTTTTTGGTTCAAAAAAGGCCACCCAGATACCTACCTATTGGGGCAGGTTTTGGGGTATCTCCATCTCCTGGGTGCTGAATAGACCACCAACAGTCCAGGGAAGCTGGGGGGCGCCCCAAAACCCCCAAATTTACTTTTTTTCCAGGCCCCTTAAAAGTTAGGGCAGTGGGTTTGGGTTTTTGAAGGGGCGGGCTTACGTGCAAGATGGGGGTGGATATGCAAATTTTCGGCTTCAGATTCCTGCTATTTTATTTTCAAAAGTTTGGGATGTTGGTCATAGGCCGTGCCCCCGAGGAGCTGCCAAAAGGGGCGTCCCCGGGGTGGAGACGTATGACATCTCACGTCCCGTGTCGGACTTAGGGAGGCGGGCCAGGAAGGAAGAGGACGCGCGCCGGGACAAGGTAAGGTGAGTTTAATGTTTTATTTTTGCCTGTGGCCCCAACGCCTGCCTGTGGCCCCCATACCCTGCCTGTGGCCCCATAAAACGCCTGCCTTTTAGGCCCCTATAAACCCTGCCCTTTACCCCCCACGCCTCATGAGGCCCCTATAAAAGCCTGCCTTGGCCCCATACCCTGCCTGTGGCCCCATACGCCTGCCTGTGGCCCCATACGCCTGCCTGAGCCCCATACGCCTCCTGAGGCCCCCTACGCCCCCCCTGAGGCCCCCTACCCTCCGGGCCCCCCAAAACCTGTGGGCCCCCTACCCCCTCCCCAAGCCTTTGGCCCCTATGCCTGCCCTTTGGGCCCCCTACCCTCCTGTGGGCCCCCATACGCCTGCCCCGTGGCCCAAACACCTGCCTGTGGCCCATACGCCTGCCTGAGGCCCATATACGCCTGCCCTTGGCCCCATACGCCTGCATGAGGCCCCCATACCCCTTCTGTGGCCCAAAAGCCGCCTGGCCCCTTTACGTCTGCCTGTGGCCCCCAAAAGCCCCGCCTGGGCCCCCATAAAACCCCGCCCGAGGCCCCTACCCCGCCTGAGCCCCCTACGCCTGCCTGAGCCCCCATACGGCTGCTGTGGCCCCTATCACCTCCCGTGGGGCCCAAAACGCCCCCCGCCGAGGCCCCCTACCCCTGCCTGTGGCCCTTACCCCCTGCCTGTGGCTCAAAACCCTGCCGACCCCCCTAAACGCCCTGCCTTTGGCCCCCATAAAACCCCGCCTGTGGCCCTATACCCCGCCCGGCCCCCCTATCCTGCCTGAGCCCCCATATGACTGCCTGGCCTCCAACCCTCCTGGGCCCAATAAGCCTGCTTGGCCCCTAACCCGCCTGTGCCCCATACGCCTTCCTGTGGCCCTATTAAAAGCCTGCCTGTGGCTCTATATCCGCCTGAGCCCCCATATGCCTGCCTGAGCCCCCATACCCTGCCTGTGGCCCCCTACCCCGCCGTGGCCCATATGCTGCCTGGCCCCCAACGCCTGCCTGTGGCCCATACACCTGCCTGGGCTCTATACGCCTGCCTGTGGTTTTATAAACGCCCGCCTGACCCCCCAAAGCCCCCCTGAGCCTTCTATGCCCCTAGCCTCCCTACACCCGCCTTTGGCCCCCCAAATGCCGCCCGTGCCCATACCCTGCCCTTGGCCAAAATGCCGGGACCCCCATAGCCCCCCGCCGGCCTCCATATGCTCCTGAGCCCCTACAATACCTGCCTAGCCCCATATATTCCTGCCTGGCCCCATAGCTATATACCTCCTGAGGGCCCCTATATCTATATACCTCCTGGTGCCCCATATTTAATATCTACCCTTTTAAGGGACAATATATACCTGTTGACGAGGGGAAAATATAACATAACCTGCCTGACTGAAGGGGGATATCTATATACCTGTCTGCGGGGGGACTTTATACTTTTAATAAGGGGTTGTGGGAAAGTGAGGTTTTTAAATTTTTTTTGTCCAAATCCTCAGGGGCGAGTGTGGCCCGGGAAATCAATGAAGGTGTGAACCGGATGGAGAAGAAAAAAAGGGGAAAATGAACGACGCTGATCAGAAATGATGTCTCTGGGGAGTCACAAATGTAACTGCAGTGTAAACAATATATTTTTTGCAGAGGTCTACATCAACTAGTATTTTCCACTATATGGGCCCTTAGGCGGTGGTATATTAATCAGGGGCCTGTGTCACTGATGGCAATGTGGGGGTAGCTTCGTCAGGGTTTGGGAGAATTATTTTATCCTTAGTAGGGAAAGTTTTGGGTCTTGGTTTTGTAGGAGTTTTTTTAGTCTTCTTCGTCTGGTATTTTTGCCCATGTATCGGGGATTATTTGGTGACATATTTAGGGATATTCACTGTCATATGGAGGGGAGCGTTTTTGAAAACAAAAATTTTTTGCCGTTTATTTCATTTGCATGACTGCTGAGGAAGGCGGGAGCTAGGGGAATAGCAAAAAATTTTTGTGATAGGACCTGACACAGGGGCGAGAGGACCTGGCGCGGGGCGAGAGGAATAGGGGGGGGGGGGGGCATTTTTTGGGAGCAGGGGGGGGGGGAGGGGCCATTGGCTGACTTGCCTAGGGCCCCAAAAACCCCTTGCCCCCGGCCCTGCCTATAGACCGGGCCCCTTTTACAAAAAGAAAAAGGGGAGTCCTTTCCCCATTTACCATAGTTTTTAATGTTTTTCTATGATGTATTTATGCGGGGGTAGACCCCGGCAATCCTACTCTCTAGGGAAGCTATAAATTACCATTTTGCAGCGCGCATTTCTCCAAAAATTAAAGTGCAATACCGGTGAAAGCGCCCCCAAAATACGCGCAAAAAAAAGCCGTTGAACGTACCCTTATCAAAAAATTCAGCCCTAAAAGGTTCGCCTGATTTCTTCACTCTTCTACCCCCTCAAGGCAACTCGTACAACATTTAAAGTCGTACCACATTGGGGCAGTTTCACTTCAGATACGTCTCGTGCAAAGTGGTCTCTTGGGGAGAAATTATCATAAATGTACTTTTTGGGCTTCATGACAAAGTGTACGCACAAAAAAGGAAACCCCAAAGGAAAGAATTGCTTGGGCACTCCAAAAAAGTGATACCAGGAGGGCCGCAGGGTTTACCCCCAAACCCTTTAAAAGGGGGTTTCTCTTTTTTTTAAAGGGCTTTTTTTACTAGTATTTAATGGGAAAATTTCATAAAATTTTTTTCAAAATTCTTTTCCCCTGTACCTCTTTACCTGTGCATTTTCCCCCCTTTTTTTTTGCCCCAGTAAGCGCCCTCTTTTCGTAAAAACCCCAAACAGGTTTTTTTTGGGCCAAAACACAGGTTTTATGTTACCCCCGGGAAAACCAGGTAACAGTAAATTTTTGGAGGAGGAAAAAATTCTCCATATTTTTTACCCTTTCCCCAGGTTTTTATCATGTGGGGCCACCACACAGGGCATGTGAAAACCCGGGGATTCCGGAAACCCGTAAAATTTTTGGGGGAGCAAACTTCTCCAGTATTAATACCTTTCCCAGCAACTTGTCTTAAACCCTTTACCACCCCACCGGTCAATTTTGACCCCCATCCAGGGGGGAACAGTAAGGGATGAGGGGCCCGAACTTTTCCCCGTTTTTACCACCTTTCCCCAGCTCTTATCAAAGTGAACCCCCCACACAGGGCCCTTTAAAACCCCTGGCCCCCCACCCCGGTAACAGTAGTGGGATGGAGGAGTCAAACTTTTCCAGTATTACCACCCTCCAGCCCCTTATCATGGACCACCCCCCAGGGGCATGTGACCCCCGGTTTTCCAGTAACCCGTATGTAAAGGAGGACAGAACCCTTTTCCATTTTTACTCTTTCCCAAAAGCATCTTATCATGTTTAATTTAACACCAATCATACATGAAATCACCAAAAAAACGCAATTTTGGCTTTTTGGAATTTTTTTCTGCTACATTCAGCTTAGGAGATAAATGATGTTATATTTTAATAGATTGGAGTTTTTCGGATGGGGCGATACTGAAAACTTGTAACTTTTTTATTTTATTTTTAATTTGTAAAATGGTAAAAGGGGGGTGATTTGAATTTTTAATATTTGTTTTAAATTTATTTACACACTTTTTTTTTACTTTAACTTTGACTCCCCCTAGGGTACTACACCACTAGGGGGCGCAATCATTTTTACAGCCTAATGCATTATATAACAGTGCATTAGGGTGTACAAAAATGGTGGTTTTACTGGGGCCAGAAGTAGTAAAATAAAAAATATGGCGGCGATGGAAGCCTTCACAAGGCTTCCGGCTGCCATGTTAAATGATCTGGAACCTGCGATTTTGCCACAGGCTCCCGATCATATACAGATAGGTAATAGAGCCCCTAGTATACATACGTAGGTAATAGGGTCCATCGTATACATAAGTAGGTAATAGGGCCCCCAGTATACATAGGTAGGTAATAGGGCCCCCAGTACATATTGATAGGTAATAGGGCCCCCAGTATATGTAGATAGGTAACAGGGCCCCCAGTATATGTAGATAGGTAATAGGGCCCCCAGTACATATAGGTAGGTAATGGGCCCCCAGCATATATAGGTAGGTAATAGGGCCCACAGTATATATATATATATATAGATAGGAAATAAGGTCCCCAGTATAGATAGGTAGTTAATAGGGTCTCCAAACATTAGGTAGGTTAAAATTTCCCCCAAGATATAGATATATTTAATGGGGCCCCCAGGTTTATAATGGGGTTGGTGAAAGGGCACCCAGTATAAAATTTTAGTTAGTTAATAGGGAAAAACGGTATAAAAATGGGTAGGCAAGGGCCCCCAGTAAAAGAGGCGGGTAATGGGGCCTCCAGTATATTAAGGGGCGGGTAATAGGGGCCCCCCCCCCCCGGGCAGGCACCCGTAAATAAATGTTTTCCTGCCGCCTTTTACCAGAAAATCCCAGTATTTTCTGGGGGTTACAGTGTAAACGGGACGGAGACTGTATTTTAAACCTCCTTACATTACCAAAATAGGGAGACCCCTATTGTACACAGACCCGGTAGACTGTATTTTAAATCTCCAACACGACCATGTGGGGAAAAAATTTACTAGTGACACAATTCTCCCCGGGACTTTTAAAAATTTACCGCCATACAGTACCATATAAGGTAGTTTATTATACCCGGGAACTCTTTCCGAAACTCCCCCAGGGCCCCTTTCTCCAAGTTTTTTGCCCCCGAAATTGCAACGGTTTTCCGGGAAAAACCTTTTCCCCAAATGGGTCGGGCACACTAAACAACCCCCACATTTTTAATGCGCTCAAAAAACTCATCTCTTTAAACAACCCTACAAAGATCCCCTAATTTTTACCCCCCCCAAAACCCCTCAAAAACTTTCCTTTAAATTTCCTGCATTTTGGGCACCCACGGGCACTTATCTGTATTTTGGATGTAAGGGCCCTGGGTGGCAGGTTAAACCCCATTTTTATTTAAACCACCCCATATTTAGAAAAAATGGCGGGTCCTTGAAACCAACACTTCTCCCCCCCCTTTTTTTTCCACCCAACACCCCAAAAGATTGTAACCTCTTGCAAGCGGGGCCCTCAAAAACCTTGTGTCCCCATTTGTAATTAGTTTTTTAAAATGTAATGTCGGGTTTTTGCCCTTGTAATTAAAACCCTCAATATTGTAAGTTCTGCGGAATATTTTTCCCGCTATAAAAAAAATTAAAATTACTTAATATTATTAGTACACACAGGTTTTTTCCAGACTGTATATTCCCTTTCATATTGTGGAAATATAATCAGTGTCCCAAAAGGTTCTGCAGAGGGGGTAATTTAAACCACCAAAAAGTGCCCCATAAAAGGGAAACCCAGGGGGGAACACCAAAATTTCCCTTTTTTTTGAAAGTTGGATGAGGGAGATCGGAAGGGAGGTGCACAAACCTCAGATGACCAAAAATTTCCCAATTCCCATCCCCTTTCTTTTTGGGCCACCCCCCCTTTCAGAAAAAGTCCACTTTCACTTCACCTAACTTGTAACGGTTCTGGTAAAAGCAAAATTTAAAGGTTTTTTGGCATCACCCACTTTCCTGGGGGTTTGGGATACCTATTCACACCCAGGAAACTGTAAAAATTACCGCAAAAACTGTCCACACAACAATAAATTTTTTTAAACCAAAAATGATTAAAAACGTGTTAATACCAGTGTACCCCGGCCTGCAGACATTTAAATGACAAAAATGCATTTTACTCTAGGGCCCTCTCTAAGAAAATTCCTCTATGACGGGTTTTTTTTTTTCCCTTTTTTTTCCTCTTTTTTTCCCTTGCCCCCCTGCCCAGACCCCCCCATGATGCCCTTCTCCCAGCCAAAAACCCTCGCCCCCCTGCAAAATTTACCAAAAAAACCATATTACAATACAATTTTTTCAGCACTTCCCTACCTGGTGCTCACTCTCTGAACAAACTCTACATGGGGAGATAGATTGGATGTTTATTAGGTTATAAGTGCACAAAAGTGTGAGGACTATGGTGTAATAGATGGGAAGGTTATGGGGTGATAGGTGGATTGATAGATGGAGGTGAGAGGACTATGGAGTATTAGGTGAGAGGTTATGGGGTGATAGGTGGAGTGATAGGTGAAGGTGTGAGGACTATGGGCTAATAGGTGGAGATATTATAGGGGGTTGTATTTTGTGTAGGCACTAGGATGCATAACATAAGGGTGGGGGAGGGGCAGAAGAGAGGAGTACAGAGCACAGCTTATAATCTCCGGAGAGGGAGTCGGGGGGGGGCTAGTCCCATCCGCCTGGGAGTTGTGCAGCGCAGTGCTCTGTATCCCCCAGAATCACATTGTGCAGGTTGAATGCCGTACCCTGCACCACCAGAAAAACAGCTACAGGCATGACCCGCAGGGGGTTGCAGTAAATGGAGTATTTAGTACTGTTCATTGATTTTTTCGAATGTTTTTATATCATACAGTTTTCACCTTTGGACTATGTCGGACCAACGGATGTCAACCAATGTTGGATTGCTTTCATTAATAAAGTGGTGTGAAATAGTGGCTGTATGTCAGGAATGTTTATTTAAATAAAAGTTTTTTTTTGCGCAATTTTATGTCAGTTTATGGTTCCATATAATTTCATTTTAGTAATGGCGGTAAACTGACCAAACGCCTCCCATTACTATCGCTCATGCTGGTGTACAGCCAGTAAGTTAGTTTATTGTCCACCCCAAGGCAGACACCAACCCTGGTTACACTATTACCAACAGTGCACTATCATCAGCGGGTACTGGAAGAGCCGGTAACAGGTCAGAAGTGACCCTCTGAAATGTGAAGGTCCATTTTGGGTGTGGCTGCAGGCTGGTATTTTTAGAATGGGGAGAAGACCATTATTGATTGCGTTCTTCCCATTCAGATAGTAGTAAGGCTGAAGCTGCTCGATGTATTGTGGGCGCGTACTGTTACCGCCGTAATCAAGTCCTAGATATGGGCGAATTTTCCCGAAATTCGGTTCGTACTTCAACTTCCCGACAAAAAAAACTTGTTCTAATACTTTGGGATGGAATCACGTTAAAAAACAGCTTCAACAAGCCTGCAGGGTGCTGTAGAAAGTTTGTGCCATGCTTAAATATGCAAGGGAGCCTTGTTTGGTCTTCATACATGTTTGTGTTTTAGTATGACACGCAAATTGACTTAACCGCCGCTCTTAGAATTGCTTCACTCTAAAATTCCCTGGGCAGTTAAGAGGGCAAAACTGACCAAAAACTGAAGGGGGAATGTAGCCTGATAAAGTCATGGCTAGCCGACAGCTGTGAAAAAACAATCTGAGGGCTCAGGTGGCAACATCAGTGACAGAGTTTGGAGGTGACGGCGTCAGCCACAGCAGCATGAGTGTCAGAATAGTTGCACATATGACATTCTTGAGGTTGGCAAAAACAGGAGGAGGCCACAGAGTGGCACAATGACACAGTGTGTAGTTTACGCGTGCAGCAGCCACAGCAATCAGCATGAGTTCAGACAGTTGGCACAATTCATACTAGAGGTGGCAAAAAACGGAGTAGCGACCCACAGAGTGGCACAATGACACAGGTTGTAGGTCATGGCAGCAGCCACACGCAGCAGCAAGAGGTCAGATAGTGTCACAAAAGACAGAGCGTGTGGTCACCAGGCAGCAGCTAGCATGAGGTCAACAGTGACACAATGAAATTCGGAGGTGCAAAAACAGAGTAGGCCCAGAGTGGACAATGACACAGAGTTTAAGGTCACGCAGCACCCATCAGCAGCATGCGTCAGAACAGTGGCACAATGATTTTCTGGAAGTGGCAAGAACAGGAATAGGCCACAGAGTGGCAAATGACACAGTGTCTAGGTCACGGCAGCCGCCCCAGCAGCAGCAATGAGGGTCAGACAGTGGCACAATGACATTCTGGAGGTGGCAAAAAAACTGGAGTAGGCCAGAGAGGGCAAATGACAGAGAGTGGAGGTAACGGTTGCAGCAGCATGAAGTCAGACGAGTGGCACAATGACATTCTCTGAGGAGGTGGGCAAAAACTGGAGTAGGCCACAGAGTGAGGCACAATGACAGAGGGTTGAGGTGACGGCGGCGAGCACCAGAATAGGTCAGAGAGTGGCACAATGACACAGTGGTGGATTTCAGGCACCAGCTAAAAACAGCAGCAAGAGGTCAGACCGTGGCACAATGACAGAGTTGAGGAGATGGTGCAATAACCAGTCCCTTGTGAAAGATGGTTGGTGGCAGATGGAGAAAACTGTCCAGCAGAAGTTGTTGCATCAGGCGCGTGGTGGCATCAGAATAGTGGGCTGATGCAGAAGTATGGAACCCAGACTCATTTCTCACAGTTTGGGGTGAGGCGTCATGGCTGAGTAATCGACGCCTAAGAGGCATTGGTGAGTTGGAAATCCTGGCCTATCCACGCCCTTGATTCATCTTTGGACAAGGTCAGTCGTTCCACATTTCCCGTGAACAAGGCGTGTTCTCCTTGGGGGTAACGATGGGCCCCCCCCCCTGCACAGACCACTCCCTCTGATGTCACACTACTGGCCGGACAGGACAGCTTCTCCACTGCCAACTCGGCAAGTTTTGCTGGCCGAACATTCAATTTGGCTGCCCATGTATTCCATACGGATCTTCTAACTGGGTGGGTGTTGCAGAGTGCTGCCAAGTAGGCCATCACCTGTTGGTTCAGGGTCTGCTCCAGGTCCGTAGCTTCGCTGGCGACTGCCCTCCTCACATAGGCGGGTGAAGGAAGGCGGCTCTCATGTTTCCAGACTTAGGTTCTGCTGATGGAGATGTACTGCTCCCCCCCCCCTAACCTTCACCCAGCAGCCGGCGGCAGTATATACGTGAGCACTTAAGAAACCCCCGGTCATACCCTGTCAAGTGAGGGACGATGCACGCACAAAGGCAGCGTCCAAATGAACTATGGAGGATTTCCCTTATAGAATTGAGTTTTGTCCTCCCCTCTCAATACTGGGAAAAAGGCTCCCATTTTGACTCGGTAGCAAGGGTCCAATAGGATTGGAGACCAGAAGGTCATCACTCTGCCGGATTCTGACTATTCGCTGTCACTATCCAGGCCAAATCAGTAATGCTGCGGGCCCCATCTGCACAAGTGACCTCCGAGGGGCACCCTGCATCCCATCTCCATCTGTATACTGCAACGGTGCATGCGGGTCATGCTGCCTCGTCTCCTCATCTCCATCTACCTCCGCCAGCCTGCTCCTGCTCCTCCTCTTCTTGGCACCTGGGTAGAAAATCCACTCATTTCAACCAGACAATGCTTTCTTGCTCCAATGTCCTCCTCCTCCTCCATTTCAGTCCCCCCTCACCGGACTCATGTGGCCTGCGAGAATGTAGTCACCACGTCTCCAGTCCCCTGCCCAGACAGATTTTTTCAGCATCAGTTCCAGGGACATGAAGCCGTGGAAATGACGTTAATATTCAATCCCATAGTCCCTGGCGACTGACAAATAACGTGGGCCTCCCACTCGAATGGCCTCAACAAACGGCAGGTGTCACGCATGAGCTGCCACTGGCTGACATCAAAGTTACACAGGGGAGTACTCCTGTCCGCCTGGATCATCAAAAAATAGTTAATGGCCTTTCTCTGTTCATACAGTCGGTCCAACATGTGCAGGCTGGAATTCCAACGGGTGGAAACATCGCATATCAGAGTGGTGTTTGGTGGGAGGCCATTCTGCCGCTGCAACTCGAGGAGGGTGTTCCTGGCTTGTAGGAATGGATGAAGTGCATGCACAGTTTCCTGGCCATTTTCAGAATCTTCTGAAGATTGGTGGAAGACATCAGGAACCTTTTCACAACCAGATTGAACATGTGCGCCATTAAGGGCGCATGGACCATCCCTCCTCGGTGCAGCGCAACACCATGTTCCTCCCATTGTTCGTCACCATAGTTCCAATTTGCAGTTGGTGCAGAGAAAGCCACACATCTATTTCTTGCTGCATGATGCGGAGCAGTTCCTCCCCTGTGTGACTTCGATCGCCGAGGCAAGCCAGGTGTAGAACTACGTGACACCGCTGTGCCCTACACATGTGTTATGATGGAGCAGTACTTGTGGAGGCTGAGATGGTGGTGGTGGTGGCGGAGGAGGAGGCAGACATTGGCACAGGAGCCGCAGTTTGACAACGTGGAGGAGAAAGCGGCGTCTCCTGTCCAAGTTGTTGGTGTGCCTGGGCAGGAAGCACATTCACCCAGTGGGCCATAAAGGACATGTACTGGCCCTGACCGTAGTTATAACTCCAGACGTCCGCGCTGCCGTGAACCTTGGAACAAACCGATAAGCTCAAGGACTGGCACACCTTCTGTTCTACATATTTATGAAGTGCTGGTACTGCCTTTTTGGAAAATAAATTATGGCTTGGAACTCTCCACCTCGGGTCGGCACAAGCCATTAGTTCTCTGAACGGTGCAGAGTCCACCATTTAGAAAGGGAGGGACTGCAGTACCAACAACTTGGACAGGAGCACGGTCAGCTTCTGCACATTAGGGCGGTTGGACGCATACTGTTGTCTCTTTGCAATCGCCTCACTGAACGACTGCTGGCGCCATGAGTAGCGAGGAGCAGAAGCATCTGGACCGGGAAATGATGGCAAAGAGAAAAAGCTCCCTTCTGCAGAGGTGGTGGAGCCTTGACTGGCTGCAGTGGCATGCGTGCCACTGGGCGCTGCGCTGCTGTTGCTGCGCGGCAGGATGGACCACCACATCTGAGCCATGTTTCTCCCAGGCCACCGGACTGCATGTGTTGACGCAGGGCCGTGGTGCCAACGTTAGCTCTCTGGCCACGCTTCACTTTCTGCCAACAGATTCTACATATACCCATATTCGGCTCCTCCGGTGTCTTAGCAAAGAACTGCCACACCGCCGAGTATCTGATTTTACCGCCAATGCTCCGCACTGAGTTATTACTACCGCCGCTGCCTCACTGAGCCCCTGTGCCGCTACTTTCTTGGATCTGCGACGCGGGTTTTTTACCCCGTGGCCGCTTGGCTCCCGACCTCACACTACTTCTATCCTGCTGACTCACGGCCACACAACCCACTTGCTGGCTGCGCCGCTGTCTGACGCGCAAGCTGACACCCTCTTCTCCTGACGATTATGAAGCCCTTGCCTCACCCGGCTCCCAAGTGCGGTCGGCTACATCATCATCTATTTGTGTTTCATCGTCACTGCTGTCCTCATCACCGGTCTTGGTATGCAGAGGCTGACCCCTCACAACATGACCTCCCTTGCCACTCTCCACATCTATACTTTGCTGCCTACTGCAAGAAGCAGGGGATATTGCCCCATTCTTCGCTGCCAAGTAGCTGCTGACTGCCCCCTCAAATTTTCATCCTCGTAATAGTGGCTGACCAGACCGACATAGTATCTCTGGCTGAGGGAACGATGGACAAGCGGGTGAGACAGTGAGGGCCGCTGACCTGCTACCGGGCCATGCCAACTAAGGGTTGTGTCTGACGTTCCCACCGACTCTTGGCTGGTTTGTCAGATGTCATCTGGGAGGAAGTGGATGACCTAGTCAACCAATCAAGAACCCTTGGGTTGCTGTCAGCACACGGCCGCTAGATGACAGCGGCAGTTGTGGCCTCACCGAGTGACCCCTGCTGCGACGTCCCCTTGCTGTGCTGAGACCTGGGCCTGCTCCAGGAATGTTTGTGCCACTGCCACTCTTAGGTGAAGAGCCTGCCACATCTCTGTCTGACATACTGTTTGTTCTAAAATGTACAGACACTGTTTGATAAAGATATCTGTATATGATAAATACACACCTGTATTTGCCTCCAAAGAACCCAGGTAACAAGCTTAGGTAGCCCTTGGATATAAATTGCGCTCCACAAATGGGCAGGAAAAATTTACTTGTATGTGTCGTTTAAAAACACTGTGTATTTTACTGAATGTAAAAGCACATACAGGCTTAATTAACCTTCGGTTATGAATTATGCTACAGGCAAAATTGCTTCTTTGGCGGTTTCTTTTAGTGACCACAACAGCAGAACAACGCTTAATTAACTTCTGGATGTAAATTGCACAAAAGAATTGAGCAACCAAAAACTACCAGCTTTGTAGCGTGTTACAATGGCGTGTATCTTACGGTATACAAAAAGAGAAAAATTTGTAATTAACCTTCGGTTATGAATTATGCTACAGGAAAAATTTCTTTTTTGGCGGTGAAAAAGACAGTTTCTTTTAGTGACCACAAAGGCAGAACAACGCTTAATTAACCCCTGGATGTAAATTGCGCAAAAGAATTGAGCAGCCAAAAATGAAGTGGTATTTGTATTGTAAAAACGCTGTTTATTTAAATAAATACAACAGGAACAGGCTTAGATAACCCTTGGATATTCAATGTGCTGTGAGCAGATAGCATTAACATGTATATGCAGCTGCATTGGACGCACACTGGACTTCAGTTTCAATACCCCACAAAATCAGAATTAGAACGTTAAGAGAAGCAGTCTCTGAGACAAGCTGTGACACCCCCCAAAAATCGGGATTCTGTGACGTCACCGCACTATATAAGTCCCTACACTGCTCTCACTGTTCTGTGTAGGGAAGCTGCTGCCGCTGATATCTCATACTAAAGAACTAACTTTTATACAGCGATTTTTTGGGGGGTGTCACAGCTTGTCTCAGAGACTGCTTCTCTTAACGTTCTAATTCTGATTTTGTGGTATTGGAATTTTAAGTCCAGTGTGCGTCCAAATCAGCTGCATATACATTTTAATGCTATCTGCTCAGTCTTGAGCCATTGAATATTTCCCAAAGGGTTATTTAAGCCTGTTGCTGTTGTATTCAGTTAAAAATCAGTTGTTTTTTACCATCCAAATACCACTTAATTTTTGGTTGCTCATTTTTTTTGCGCAATTTAGACCAGGGGTTAATTAAGCGTTGTTCTGCTGTTGTGGTCACTAAAAGAAACAGTATTTTTGAACGCCAAAGAAGAACTTTTGCCAGTAGCATAATTCATATCCGAAGGTTAATAACGAGTTTTTCTGTTGTTCTGTAAAATAGATGCCGTTATAACACGCTACAAAGCTGGTAATTGTTGGCAGAAACGTTTTTTTGTGCAACTTACACCCATGGGTTTATAAGTAGTTTTCTGCAGTTGTATTCAGTAAAAGAAACATTGTTTTTCACCGCCAAAGAAAAATTTTGCCTGTAGATAATTCATATCCAAAGGGTTTAATTTGAGTTTTTCTTTTTTTTGTTCCGTAGAAAACATGCTTTTTTAACACGCTACAAAACTGGAAATTTGTTGGCACACTTTTTTTTGCGAATTTTTACCCAAGGTTAACTAAGTATTTTTTTGCATTGTATTCGAAAAAGAAACTTTTTTTCACCGCCAAAGAAAAAAAAATTTTGCCTGTAGATAAATTTTATCCCAAGGTTAATTTCAAGTTTTTTTTGTTTTGTTTCTTTAAAATACACGCCTTTTTAACACGCTACAAAGTGGTAATTGTTGGGGAGAACATTTCTTTCGCGCAATTTAAAATTTATACCCAAAAGGGGTTAACAAAAAGTATTTTTTGCGTTTTTATTCAGAAAAAGGGAAACTTAGTTTTTCCCCGCGAAAGAAAAAAAATTTTGGCGTAGCATAATAAAATATCCAAAGGGTTTAAATTTTAAATTTGGTGATGAGCGATTAAGGTTTGCTATCGTCATGGGTCGATAGTCGATTTTCCGGCAATTTTTTAAACTTTTTATTTTTATTATTTTTTTTAAAGGGGCCATTGTTTTCCGGGCGTTTGTAAAAAAATTTGAGGGGGTTAAATCTTTTACATAAGTCAAACGGTCCCAGTGAAAAGGGTTAAGGGAAAATTTGGGCCCACGACAGAGGGAGAGGGGCCCCTCCCCGGAAAAGGGGCTTACAATCTACAAATCTACTTTCTTTATAAAAAAGATATCAGATGTCAAAATTTGATTATGGCCGAATAAACCTTTTTAAAAAGTCTATGGGAGGGAAAACAAAACCCTTCATTCTTACACCCAAACGGGGGGATGGAAAAGGGGGAATTTTAACATCCACAACATTTCCAAATGGAACGTGCTAAATTTAGGCAACCCCCATTTTGGGTTATAAAAAAGAAAAAAAAAACTCACGGGGCCCTTTCATTTTTCCCTGTCTTTCCCACCCCAAAAACCCTTTAAAAACCTTGCATGACCCAAAAAATTTTTTAAAAAGTTTTCAGAAGGAGTATGATTTAAAACCCCATTTTATTTTAAATTTTGGAATTTAAATTAATTCCCCTTTTCCTAAAAACCCCAGCATGACCCCCCCAAAAACCCTGCAGGGAACCCAGTTTAAAAATAATTTCCCGGAAAAAGGAAATGTTTTTTTCAACCCCCCAATTTTATTTTTTAACTGGACAATTTAAAAAAATTTTGTCCTTTTCCGCATTTATGACTTTTAAACCCCTGTCTGACCCAAGATTAAAAAGTGCTGGGAAAAGGAGTCTTTAAAACCCCCATTTTAGTTGAAGGGAAACTTTGGGACAAAACCCCTGCCCTGGACGCATTTGGGGACCATTAAACCTGTTGCCCCCCAAATTAAAAAAAGTCAAAAAAAGGGAAAAGGGAAAGTTTTTTAAAACCCCCTTTTTTGTTTACTGGACATTGCCCCTTATACGGTCCTGGGGCGAAAGGGCCCTTTTAAAACCTGTCTGCCCCCAAATTTTAAAAAGGGCCCGGGGAAAAAAGGGGGTTTTTTGAACCACCATTTTAGTTAAACTGGAAAATTGACCTATACCTGTCCTGGGCCACGATGAGCCCCAACCTGCATGCCCCCCAAATTTAAAAGGCCCGGAAAAAAAGGAGTTTTTTAAACCCTTTTTTTTGGGTTTTCATTTGGACAAAAGACTTTTCCCTTTTGTCCTGGGCCACAGCTTGCCCCCAAAACCCTGTTTGACCTCCAAATTAAGAAGTGTGGGAAAAGGGGGTTTTTTGAACCACCATTTTAGTTGAATGGACTTTTAAAACTTTATCTGCCCTGTCCTTTGGGTATGCCCTTTAAAACCCTGTTGGGAACAAAGTTAAAAAGTTGCTGGGAAAAAGGACGTCTTTCAACCCCAAATTTTTAGTTAAAGGGGACTTTAAAATATACCTGTCCGGGGACCCCCAGTTTTGGCCCTTTAAAACCCTTTTCTGCCCCAAAAATTTTAAAAAAGTGGGGGAAAAAAGAATTTTTGGGAACCACCATTTTAGTTGAATGGGACATTAATTTATTTTTGTCCTGTACCGAAGAATGCCCTTTAAAAATGTTGCCCCAACAGATTAAAAATTTGCCGGAAAATAGGAGTCTTTTAACCCACCATTTTAGTTTCACTGGAAACTAAAACAAAATTTTTTTTTTTCCTGGGCCACGCTTGCCCCCTTTAAAACCTGTTTGCCCCAAAAATTTTTTTCCAAAAAGTTGGAAAAAAAAAGAGTCTTTAAACCCCCAATTTTAGTTAAAAAGGGGAAAAAGGGACTAAAATTTGGCCCTTTGGGCCCTAAGGGGGGACCCCAAAAACCTTTTTGGGACCCACAGACCCACAAAGTGCCACTTTGCTATTTTGAAACAGGGACTCTCTTTTGTATACTTTTTGGTAACTGGCATTTGTTTACAGAATTTATTTAGGGAAGTTTTAAAATTTTTTTTAAGTTTTCCCATTATTTACCATTTTGCTTTTTTTTTCCAAGTGATGATAAACATAAACATACACCGCTCCCTGCAGTTTTATTTTTTAAAGGTATTTTTTACACGTGTAGAATGTGTTATTGCGATACCGCCACACCCATAAGTAATAAATATGTTCATAATCATCCCCAATAAAACATTTCCTAGTGAGAAGACATTTGCCCCTCCTGGCTTTGTGAATGATTCAGCATATCAGAATTCAATGGTTTCATTTTTCCTCAAAATACCTTCTTCATTGATTAGGGACAACTCCCCTGGAGATCAAATGATGCGGACCCATACAGAGACTCCCAGCCCAGAAAATTTTAAGCCTCAAAGTGTGCAATTGGTGTCAGCATGGACCCCTCTTTTGACACTACTTAACCTCACTAGAAATCACCTTCTTTCTAAATCTGATTTTTTATGTGAAATTTGACAGCTTCCCCTGATTGCCCCTATCGGAGAGAGCCTGTGCTGCGTCAGCATCTGTTAACATGGAGGTCCAAGCAGCCAGGGCAGACTATAACAACTATCTGAAAAAACACCGTATCTCGAAATGTATTGGGGGGGGGGATAATACATGGTATTTTTGGCACCTTCATTCACCTGTTGGTGACTATCAAATTGCTGGATTTCAAATTTAACTGCCAATAGTAGATTATCAACAAAGCTGGCCTGCGGCCAAGTGTAAAAAAAAAACATGTATCTGAAATGTACTTCGGATAATACATGTATTTTTTTAGGCATTTCAACCTGTGGCTGACTACAAAGTTGGGATTCAAATGTTAACTGCAAAGTAGATCTATCAATCAAAGCATGACTGACCAAAAGTGAAATAAACACGTAATCTGAAATAGTATTTGGATAATATAAGGTATTTTTGGCACCTATCATCCACATGTGGTGGACTAACAAAATTGCTGTTTTCAATTTAAGTGCCAGGTGCCTCAAATGAACAAAGCTTGTTAGTACGCCAAAGTGAAAGATAAACACGTATATGATAATGTATTCGGAATATAAAAGGTATTTTTGGCACCTTTCTCAATTCACCTGTGGTGACTACAAAATTGCTGTATTCACATCTTATGTGCAAGGTGCCCTCAATGAACAAAAGCTGTATGATTCGCCAAAGTGGAAAAACACGTATCTGAAAGGTATTGGATAATAAAAGGTATTTTTTAGCACTTTCAATTTACTGTGGTGACTACTAAAATTGACTGTATCACATTGAACTGCAAAGTAGCTCTATCCGCAAAGCTGTACTCGCGCCCCAAAAGTGAAAAAAACACGTATCTGAAATGTATTCGGATTAATGAAGGTATTTTTGGCACCTATCAACCTGTGCTGATACAGAAATTGCTGGATTCTAATATTAAACTGCAAGGTGATATATCAACAAGCTGGAAATGGGCAAATTGAAACAGACACCTAGTCTGAATGTATTTGATAATAAAAAAGTGGCGTTTTTGCCCCTAACAAATGAGACCTGCAGTTTACTGAAAGATGGTGTACTCCTAATACAAGTTCAGGACTTCCCAATATCCAGGAAATATCTTCAATAGAAAATACTGTTGACTAATACAACTATTGCAGTGCAATGTCTACTCACTTAAGTCTTGGATGACCTATATCCAGTACTTCTTTAAAGAGCTTGTCTGTGTTGCCCGCGGGAGACCCCCCCCCCCGCTTTCACCCCGTGACTTTACAGCGGTAAATGCTCCTTTAAAATTCTCTACCTAACTACATAAAATCTTCAAATCTCTGATCTATCTATAACAAAAAAAAATTTTTTGTAAGGTCTAACAGCTAACAGTTAGAGATGTTCTCTGTGAAGAAATAGAATAATTTCGCTTGGAGTGTTTGCTGAGCTGTTTGGACGAGGAGAGCGCAACGTCATAGTGCTCTGAGGACGCTGACAGAACATGTCATGAACAGGAAGGCTGTTTATGTTAAAAGAGGTCATGTGATTTTTCAAGCCAATCGCAACCATACAACCATACCAGACATGACAAGTAGCACAATCACACTCCTCACCCTGATCTATCTGTAAGACTGATTTGCTGGCCGCAATATATGACAGGAAGCGCCGAATAAATGGCTGCGATATTGAATAGATTTTGCTACAGATTTTAAAACCTAAATTACTACTTGGATCTAAAAATCCAGATCAACGTAAATACGTCCGATTTCAACTTTGTAGCTAATAATCGCCTCCAACACTATTAATTACGAGTTTTTCTGTTGTTGTGTTCCGTACAACATAACGCCGTATTAACACGCAAAAAGTGGTAATTGTGGATAGCACATTTCTTTTCACAATTTAATCCCAAAGGATTAACTTCAATGTATTTTTCTGCAGTTGTACTCAGCAAAATGACAACGTTGTTTTTCACGCCAAGAAAGTAAATTCTGTTGCAATAATTACTATCGAAAGGTTTATTAAGCCTATTTGTGACTTTTCCTATTACAGTAATATACATAGTGTTTCTTAAACGGCACAGACCAAGTAAGTTTTTCCTGGCCATTTTCTGGGAGCGAATTTATATTAATGGGTTAACTAAGCTTCTTACATGGGTTCATTTGGAGTCAAAAAACAGGTTGTGTATTTATCATATACTGAGTATCTTAATCTTAAACAGAGTCGCTGGACATTTTAGAACAAACAGTATGTCAGACAGAGAAGTGGCAGGCTCTTCACCTGCGAGTGGCAGTGGCACAAACATTCCTGAGCAGGCCCAGATCGCAGCACAGCAAGGCGACATCGCAGCAGGGGTCACTCGGTGAGGCCAGAACTGCCGGTGTCAGCTAGCGGCCGTGTGTTGTTCAGCAACCCAATGGTTCTTGATTGGTTGACTAGGTCATCCACTTATTCCCAGATAACATCTGACAACCCCAGCCAAGAGTCTGTGGGAACGTCAGACACAACCCTTAGTTGGCATGTCCCGGGAGCGGATCAGCGGCCCTCACCTTCCTCAACCCGCCTCTGTCCCATCCGGTTCCCTCAGCCAGAGATCTACTATGTGTTCTGGCTCAGCGCCACTATACACGAGGATGAACAATTTGAGGGGGGGCATTCAGCAGCTACTTGGCAGCGCCCTAAATGGGGCCAATACCCCCCTGCTTATTGCAGTGGGGCGGCAAAGTATAGATGTGGAGAGTGGCATGGGAGGTCTTGTTGTGAGGGTCAGCCTCTGCATACCAAGACCGTGATGAGGACAGCAGTGACGATTATTTGATGAGCATTAGTAGACTATTTCATCGTGTCGATAGTCGTTATGGGCAATTATCAAGACAATTTCCGATAGTCGATAATAGATTATCGCCGATGACCATTAAAGTCTATGGGAGAGGAACAACACCTTCATTCTTACACCCAAAAAGGGCTGGAGAAGCTGGAATTAACATCCACAACAGTCAAATGGAATACGTCTACATCTTAGGCAACACCTTAGGTTATAAAAAGCCACAGAAAAAAAATCACAGACCTTTCATTATCCCTGTCTTATACCACAGCATGACCCTTAAACCTGCATGACCCGCAAATTAAAAATTGCCAGAAGGAAGTATGATTTGGACCATCATTTTACTTGAACTGGACATTGACTATCCCAGTCCTGGAACCCAGCATGACCCTTAAACCTACCTGACCCCCAGATTAAAAAAGTGCCGGAAAAAGGAGTCTTTTAACCACCATTTTAGTTGAACTGGACATTGACTATCCAAAATCCTGTACCACAGCATGACCCTCAAACCTGCATAAACCCCCAGATTAAAAAAAGTGCCTGAAAAAGGAGTCTTTCAACCCCCTTTTTTAGTTGAAATGGACATTGACTATGCCTGTTCTGTACCACAGTATGACTTTTAAACCTGTCTGACCCACAGATTAAAAAGTGCCTGAAAATGGAGTCTTTGAACCACCATTTTAGTTGAACTGGACATTGACTATCCATATACTGTACCACAGCATGACCCTCAAACCTGCATGACCCCCAGATTAAAAAGTGCCTGAAAAAGGAGTCTTTGAACCACCATTTTAGTTGAACTGGACTTTGACTATACCTGTCCTGGACCGCAGTATGACCATTAAACTTGTCTGACCCACAGATTAAAACGTGCCGGAAAAAGGAGTCTTTGAACCACCATTTTAGTTGAGCTGGACATTAACTATACCTGTCCTGGGTAACCTACATCTGTTCAAGTCTTCCTTTACCTCCATTGTACAATTCAGAGGAATATTTGTATCAGCTATTTTGTACATGCAAGTTTTTTGTTATTTTAATTTTAGAAAACACATTTTTAAAATAGGATGGATTCCCACCACATCTCTGTTTCTCTTTTTTTATTGTATTAGATGGGTTGTCTCCTGTTTTTGACAGCACCATCACCATTGAGCCACTTTTGACAATTGTGAAGAACAAATGTCTGTTAGAAACCACAGTTTTTTAGAATAGGACCTGTAGTATTGCTGCATTTCATAACAGCATGACCCTAAAAATTATGAATTTCACAGCAAAATGCCCCCAAAAAGTCAAAACATGACCCTTGAGCCACTTTTGACAATTGTGAAGAACACATGTCTGTTAAAAAACACATTTTTTAGAATAGGATCTGTAGTATAGCTGCATTTCACAGCAAAATGCCCCCAAAAATTCAAAACATGACCCTTGAGCCACTTTTGACAATTGTGAAGAACAAATGTCTGTTAGAAAAAAATTATAAAAATGACTTCTCAGCCAATGTTAAAAATTGTGAGGGAGAAATGCCACTTAAAAGCCACATTTCTTTTTCCAAAGGACCAGATTATTGCTGTATCTCACAGCAACAATGCCCCCAAAAAATTATAAAAAATGACTTTTTCAGCCCCTATTTAAAAACTATCTCACAGCAACATGACCACAAAACCATTGACAATGTGAAAAATTCTAAAGATAAAGTGAGTAAATTGAGTACGGTTTTGTCATGACACCATGGTGTCTTTTACGGTCCCCACACCACACAACCAGCAAAATGATCTTTTGGGAACTGAGAATAAAAATTGCAGTGAGAAATTATCATTTTAAAAAAACATTTTTCAAGAAGACCATTTCGGTTTGAAGAGATATGTGAAGTAGACCGGCAACTAATTGGTGACCTCGGCAATTGGGGACACAACAGCATCAGAGATCCATGCCTGATTCATCTTGATGAAAGTCAAACGATCCACATTATCTGTGGAAGGCCGGATGTGTTTGTCTGCAATGACTCCTCCAGCTGTGCTGAAGGTCCGCTCAGATATGACGCTGGCTGCTGGGCAGGACAACACCTCTAAGGCGTGGCGAGCGAGCTCGGGCCATTCAATCCATTTTTGGATAAACCCCGAAGTCAATAGGTCCGGAACAGATCCCAAAAACCCCTCGGTGCTGAGACGCAGATAGTCCATGTACCATGATCTTAAGCTGGTCTCTGTGTGTTGTATGTGTGCCCTGCATTACATGCATTGGTGAGGTGGTAAACAAAGATTGACAGAGGTCACACATTAGGATTATGCCACCATGACTGCTGCTGCCGCATCTGCCGCTACGGCTACTTGGCACTCGATTGCTGTCACGTTGCTGATGTTGTTCCACCGTGACAGTTGAAGAACGTGAAGCAGACGAAACAGATGTCTCCAGTTGATCAATCAGCGAGGTCTCCATTTCCTGCATTTTTTCTCTCTATTTGGGTTGGTGGAAGGAAAGTGCTGAGTTTTGTTTTTGTACTGGTATCCAGGGGGGTGGCCACCCAGTAACTGTTGTTTTATTTTGATGGCCTTAATGCAGGATCATGTTGGAGGAAAATGGAGCATCCAAGCACTCATGTGAGAGATGGAGCCTTGATTTCCCAAGCCTCTGGGTCGAGGGGCACTAGCAAACTGATTTCTCCTCCGCCTCAAATTCGCCCCCAACCCTTTCCAAGACAGGGACGTTGGTAACGTCGGTGTCTAGGAATACCTCCTCCTCCTCCTCCGCTTCCTGCGGCACAGCTTCAACACAGCCCTGACTTGCCTCAGATGATGCACCCTGAGAGCTGAGGCACCGCCTTGCACTAGCTCTGGACCCCAAACCACTGCCTAATGAAGACCGATAAAATTGAGAAACTGTCGGGCCTTGTGGATTCGACGGAGAGAAAGCTCCGTGGGCCACATCTGTGTCCCATCTCTCCTCCGTCGCTGGTGGGACTTGATGTTTCAGATTGTCAACGATCTTTCCAGAACTAAGACCACCACAATGCTATTCGACAAAGGTATTGTCCGCACGACCATTTTGAGGGCCCTTAAAAAATGGCAAGATGGGTAGACTCTTTCACCTCCCTCCACTTTCGGTGGCTCAACACCCCCGGGGAAACCCACCGGTTGCGGGGCCTGTGTCCTTTGTAGGTAATGGCATGCCTGCTGCCACAATCGCTGGAGAAATGTGGATGGGGAAATTTCCCCGGTTTTGCCACGCAACAAGAAGGGGTTGACGGGAGGCCGACTGATGCTGCAACGCGCCAGGCGGGAAACGAAGCGGGTGTAAAATGGTGGAAGTGTGAACTCAACCTCGAGCCTTCCTCGCAGGCAGTCCAGACCGGGTAGGTTTTAAAAATTTCGGGGAGACAAGGTTCATGACAGTCCAGGCAATGGGGTGTGCTCCACCTACCGATCTTAAGGGGGGCCAGAGATTTTTGACGTTTTTCACACACCACCTTGCCTGGCACAAAAGGTTTTTGCACCCACCAGCGCTCGGGGCCCCGTTGCGAGACTGTCCATACTCCTTACCTTTTTTGGATGGCTCCAAAAATTAATTTCACAAAACGGCCTGGTTTCTCTGGGCACTGATGCCCCAGAGAAACCTTGGGGGAAAAAACCCCGCACCAGCCCTGCGGTTTTGAAGAGTGTGCGCCGAGCTGAGAGCCACCTCACCCCCCGAGACATCCACCCAGCCCCCAGGAGCTGTCACAGAGATAGCGGCCTTGGCCGGGGTTTCAGTCCCGTGCGTGGTCAGATGGACTTTCCAACAAGATGCAGACAGCGCGCTGAAATTTTAGTTTACATTGGGTGGCCAGGGCAGGGACGTTTTCTGGCAAAGAAAGCCCGCTTTGGCATCTGGGTTTGGGGGGAAGCAGGGGCCTACGTGGCAACCCCCTCTGGTCCCCCCAAAAGAAAGGCAACATTTTAAGGCCAAAAGCCTGGAAGCCGAATTTAGGATTTTGGCTTTTGGATGGTTTTTTGGGTTTTAAATGTTTTTTGCTCCCAAACCTGGAAGACAGAAGGCCCGGGTGCTAACGGCCGCTGACGGGGGAGGGCCAAATGTGGGAAGTGAATGGGGATGGGGCTTGGGGTGCTGGTGGTACTCGGGGGGGCGGTGGGGTGAAGCGGAGGCTGATCACTGATCATGACTCGGAGACATGGGTACGAGGAAAAGCTTGGGGGTGGCGGGGGAGGGGGAGACGAGGGGGTGACAGTGGTTTTGGAAGCCCCGTCATCGGTGTGGCCTTTTTTTTTCCGCTCATGTGCTAACATTTTGGGGGTGGTTAAAAACTAAAATTCTGCCTTACGATTGGGTTTTTTTGGGAAAGGCGGGGATATGACTCACTGGGGAATCAAGGCTTGCTCGAAAAAAGGGCCCGGCTTTAGAGGGCCCGGGCCTTTCGACGCGATAAGCGAGGGGTCAGTGTTTCCCCCCGACCGTGGCTGGCGGAATCATACAGCGGACTTTGCACCGCCCCTCCCTTTTTGAGGCCGGGGTCCCTTGACACACCCCATCGATTTTCCCCTCGTTCAGTGAAAAAGAACGCTCGCAACAAAATTTGCGAAAAACCACGTTGATCCCCCAATGGTACACATCATCAACACAGATGACTTTTGTCGGGCCCCATTCTGCATCCAGGAGCTGTGGGTTTCAAGCAAGAGGCACTGCAAGGCGTTCCCAACTGCCTGGTTTTGCCGATTGACCGGCTTCCTTCTCCTCCTCTGATGGCATCATTAAACTGGGTGTCAGAGCAGACAAAATCATCCTCTTTGGTCTCTTGGTCTTTGGAAATGCCTTCTGACCCCATCCGCATTTTGTCATCAAAGAGGTCTTCAGAAAAAGGATTATCCACAGTGGTGGGTACACGGGGTTGACATTTGGGCTGCCTTCGCTTCATGTTGGACGGATACTGATGATGCTGATGATGACATTTGTGGCCGTGACTGGAAGGACGAGGAGGTAAGACTGCTGGATGCAGGTGAAATTAAAACCACTGAGAACAATTGCGACGCTGTTCGTTACTGAGATTCACAGGGCCCTGACCCAGCGATGACAGGCCTGACGGTCCTGCAACCGACGATCCGCTGGCATGCATGTTTTCGCCAGCACAGGAAGGAGCACCGTCTCTCGTACCTCTACCCCCATGTCCTACCCCCCTCTTTGCTTGCTTACCACCTGCATTTCGCTCCATGTTCAAAAAGATACAAATTAAGAAGGTATGGAAGATTTTTTGAAAGACTCTTATTAAAAGACGGCAAATCATAGCTATTCTTAAATCCCTCTCCAGCCAACTAGGATTAGAAACTAAAATGTTTCTAGCGAATACCTGTGAAATGCGGTCGGGTGGAAGAACCGTAAGACAAAATCAACAGTGTTCTTCCTTCAGTCCCAGGGATTTACAACTGCCCAGTAGGACTAGGAATTGATAGTTTTCAACAAGCTATCATACAAGTGCGCCAAACTGAGATTCACTGAGCGCAATAAAAATATTCAAAAGTTACACGGATGAGAAATTGCGTTTTTTTGCACAATGAAAAACCGAGAACAGTTGCTAAAACTTTTTATTTTCAGAATTGTCGTACAATTTGGCTATTTGAAAAAAACTAGGGCCGCACCACGTGCAGTACAGTTATTTAATAATTATACGGATAACAAACGGTGGTTTTTGCACCAATGAAATACAACAGTAACTACAAAATTTCTATATTCAAATTTAAATACAAGGTGGCTCTATGAACAACACTGGGCCACACCAAAGTAAAAAAAACACCTATTTGAAATGTAATAAAAGGATAATAAAAAGGTGGTTTTTGCACCTATGAAATACACCTGCAATTACTAGCAAATTTCTGTATTGTAATATAAGTACAAGATGGGTCTTTTAACAAAAATGGCCTGTGCCAAAGTGAACAAAACCTAATTAAATTGTGTACGGATAATAAAAAGTGGTTTTTGCACCTATAAATTGTCATGGGGGCTGGCGCGGGTTAAAGCGATGCCCCGCGGCCGCCCCCTTCCCGCAGGGGGTCCGGAGCGGGTGCCGCCGCTCCCCGCGTCCATGCCCCCGCTGCCCAGTGCCTGGTGCCAGTTCTCTTACCTGTCCACGCTCATGTGAACGCTGCTCCTGCCTGTCACGGGCGCCGCGCGCATACCCGCTGCTTAGGGCGCGCGACGGCTGGGCTTTATTTAAAGGGCTAGCGCACCATTAATTACTTATTGATGGCCACTGGACTGGAACAATGAGGCTTTGGTGGCGACCTTCTGGCAAGGCCTTTCGGGGCGTATTAAAGACGAGCTCGCTGGTCCGGACTTGCCGTCTGCTCTGGACGACCTGATGCGGTTGGCTACCCGAATTGATATTCTGATTTGCTGAGAGACAACAAGAGCTCCGCCTCCAACGGGAGATCGCCCGACCACGCCGGCTACCTCGTCTGGCCCCTGTGTTCCAACAATCTCCACTTCCTCCGCCAAAGGTTCCTGAGGACGAACCCATGCGGGTCGAGAGAGCCCACCTGACCCAGGAAGAACGCTCGCAGTGTCGTCTGAGGCAGCTATGCTTCTACTGTGGCGGTTCTGGCCACTTCATTGGGGACTATCCGGTACGTCCGGGAAACTCTCGCACCTAGTGCTCGCAGGAGAGGCATCCCTAGGTGTCAGTGCGGCCTCTCCCCGTCTGACCATTCCCGTACTCTGTGGAATTTCGCCGGACAGCACCTTCTAAGCCACCGCCTTCCTTGATTTGGGGTCCACCAGAAATTTTGTCAGCCAAGCTCTAGTCTCCAGATTTCGTCTCCCAGTGACCCCTCTGCAGAAACTCATGTTCGTCTCCTCCGTCAGTGGCGAATGCCTAAAGGACACTATTCGGTTCTGCACTGCTCCCCTCACGTTGCAAAATGGGGCGCCCTAACAAAGAACTTTAAAACCCCCCTTGCTTTGTTCGCCTCGTCCTTTCCCGGAAACCTCCGGGGCCCTTTTCCCTTTGGGTTTACAAATCCATGCCCAACCCCTTGGAACTGGAACACGGGCGAAATCATCCTGGGTTCCTCCCTCCCACTCTTTTTTCCCTTTTACAAACTCCCGCCCCTGTTTTACGACGCCCCTCGGGAAAGCCCACAAGCCTTTTGGGGGCCCCGGGTCTGCCCCCCCTCCTTTTCCAGGATCTTGCCGATGTTTTTTTCCGAAAGACGGGCCCCCAAAACTCTGCCCCCCGCCCCGGGGCCGTTTCGATTGTCCTGTTGCCCTTTAAACCCTGGCATTTACTCCGCCCCGGGGCAGAAAAGGTCAAACCTCCCCTCCTTCCCCGGGGAACTAAGGCTTTTATGTGGGAAAAATACCCAGGAGAATCCCGAAAGGGGGGTTTTCATACGCAGGTCTTCCCCCGCCTGCGGGGGCGGGTTTTCTTTTTTTTTTGAAAAGAAAAAGGTTCTCCCCGACCCGTATGATTATGGGGGACTTAAAAAAAATTACTAAAAAAAATTCAATACCCCCTGCCTCTGATCTCGGAGCTTTTTGGGAACGACTGCGGGGCGCGAACTTTTTTTCCGGGTTGGTTTAAAAGGGGAGCATAAAAACCTGATTCGTATTGTAAAGGGCGAAAATTTGGAAGACCCCTTTAAAACCAAGGAGATGGCCACTTTGAATATCTCGTCATGCCATTTGGCCCTGAAACCTCCGGCGGGGGTCCAGAACTTTTTTAAAATGGATCTTCCGAGACCTCCTCAATGTCTGAAACATCGCTAATTAGATATATCCAAAAATCTTCCCCCCGACCGGGAAAAACCCCCGGGCCTCACTTCCCCCAGGTGCCCCCAAACCCTCTCCGGGACCACCATTATATGCCAAACTGGAAAAAAGGCCTGTTTAAAAGGGCCCCCCTTTTGCCCTTCCTGGGCTAAAACGCCCTCGAATCGGGGGCCCCCCAGAGGGAAACCCTCAAAATTGTCTGCGTCCTAAAAGGGCCTCGACCAGTGACCTTTCGCTTACCCCCCGTTTTTTGGGGGTTTTTCGCCATTTATTTACAGAAAATTTCACCCCAATTACCCACGCTCGGGGCCCCCGTTTGGGGGCCCCTTACGAAGAAAAAATCCCAACCCTAAATCCCGCCCCCAAGAAGCATTTAAATCCCCCTCAAACCCAGAGTTCCTTCTCTCCATTTCTGCACCCCCGGGATCCGCAGCGCCCCTTTTTTTATCCTAGGGGTGGTGCCTCCTCTGTGGGTGCAGGTTGTTCTTTTCAGAAGTCCTCCCCGGGAAAAAAACTGGTATTGCAGCTTCTTCCAAAAACCTTCACCCCGGGCCAAAAAAAATTATAAAAAGGGTGACCCGCAAATACTGGATATTGTTACCCCTAGAAGGGTGGCGGCATTTGGGTGGAGGGGGGGCTCATCCCCCAAATTGCTATTCCCCGATCACAAAAATTTTTCCTCTATCTGCAGTCTGCCCAAGACAAAACCCCGGCAAGCTGGGTTGGTCACTCTTCTTTGATTTTTTTCTTCCCCTTTCCTTACCTGGCAAGAAGGGTCAGAGCAGACCCCTTTTCTAGATCCTGGGACACGTAAATTTGGAGCCAATTTGAAAATTTAAAATTCCTCCTAACGTCTAACCCCGGGGGGCCCCTGGGGGACCTTCAAAAATTTGCCCCCTGGGAAAACCTACAAAGCCCCCTGCCATGGGGCCCCCTCTTTACCCTGAATTGGGGAAAATTGTCCCCTCGAACAGGGGTCCCCCTGGTTTTAAGTCCCCCTGAAAATAATCTCCCTTTAAAATTTTGGGCCCACTTCTGCTCGAGATGTTAGAGACTTTGTCCGGGCCTGTACCTCTTTTGCCCTAATAAAGTGCCTCGTCTCAGCCCTCGGGCCTGCTTCAACCCCCCCCGGTGCCAAAAAGGGGCCCTTGGCCCTTTATAGCCTTTAAATTTTTTTACGGACCTCCCGCCCTCCCGGGAAACACGTCATCTGGTGGTGACAGATAGATTTTCAAAAAAGGGGCCCACTTTGTTCAAAGCCCGGGGTTTCAACTCTGTCCACAGCGGGCCCCAGCATTTTTTTCCACCACATTTTTCAATTGCAGGGTTTTTTTCTGTTGTTATCATCTGGGAGGGGGGGTTTCCATTTTTTGTGTTGAAAATTTGGGCAGGCTTTGTGGGCAGATGCAGATTCAGCTTGACTTCTCGCCCATACCACCCCCCAGACTAACGGGCGTAGAGAGGGTTTAACCCAAATGTTAGGTACCAAACTACGAAATTTGGGTTTTCCCCCCAAAAGGGATTTAAATTTTCTGAAACCCCCTGCCCCGGGGGAGGAAAATTTCCCTTTTAATTTTTCTAGATTTAGAATCCCCTGGGGCCCCCCCCTTTTTTTTTGGCGTTTGGGCTACAAAAACCCCCCGCCCCTCCCCCCTTTGGGTAATTCGTGTCAAGTTCCCCCCATGGGGTGCCCCCCGGGGCCCTTACATCCCAAACACTCTGGGAAACCCCCCCGCCAAAGGCCCTTTCTACGGGGCCTCCGCCTCACAACCAAAAACCCCGGGCCCAAAGGTAACCCTAGACCTCCGCCCCTATTTAAAACCAAGGGTTTATAGAGTTTGGGTTTTTCCGCCAAATGCATCCCCCTTTTAAGGGGCCCTGTTATAAGTTTTGGCCCTAAGCATCGGGGCCCTTTTTTTGTAATTCGGCGCTTAACCCGGTGTCCTACAAGCTCCGCCTTTTCCCCCCTCTCTGCGTTCCCGAACTCCCCTTTCCTTGTCCTCTCTCCTCAAGCCTTGGGGCCGAATGCTTCTCCCGTGGGGTCTGTCTTTCCTTCTCCTGGGCCAAAAACTGAAAACATCTTTGAGGGTTCCCAAAGGGGGGGTGGCAGAGAAGACAGTGAGGGGAAAAACATTTTTTTCTTATTGGTGGAAGGGGTTGGGCCGGAGGAGCGCTCGTGGGAAAAGACGCCAAAACCTTCACCCCGGGCCTTATCTCCTTGTTCCTTTAAAAAAAGGGGGAGACCTAAAAGGGGGGGGGGTATGCAGGGGGGGTGGTGCGATTTCCCCCCCGGCCGCCCCCTAACCCCAGTGGGGGCCGGGCGGGTGCCCTGGTCCCCGCGTCCTTTCCCCCCCTGCCCAAATCCCGGCGCCCCGTTTTCTCACCCCGTTCCATGCTCCGTGAACGCTTCTCCCGCCTGTCATGGCTGCCGGGGCCCCGTTTCCCCCTGCTTAGGCGCCCCCGCGCGACGGCGGGCTATTTTTAAAGGGGCCGACACCCTTAAAATTTGTTATTGATGGACGCTGGCCTATTTAAGGGAAAACGCCCCCCCACTCTTTGCCAGTTTGTTGGTGGGGGTTTGTGAGTCTAGAGTGTTGGAAGCCTTTTGATATCCGTGCCAAAATGAAAAAAACCCTTAAAATTTAAAATTTTTGGTTTTTTTAGGGGTAATTTAAAAAATGTTTTTTGCACTATAAATTTCATCTGCCCGGGGACTACAAAATTTCTGTATTCAAATTTTAAATACAGGTGGCTCTATGAACAAAAACTGGGCCGCACCCAAATAAAAAAAAAAAACCTATCGGAAATGTAACAGAGAAAAAAAGGTGGTTATTGCCCCCTATGAAATACACCTGAAAATTTCAAAAAAATTTCTTATTGTTTAAAAAAGGTACAAGATGGGTCTTTGAACCCCAAAAAAAAAAAACGGGCTGCGCCAAAGTGAAAAAAAAAAACAGAATTAAAATGTGTACTGTTAATAATAGGTGGTTTTTGCATCTATGAAATACACCTGCAATTACTAGCAAATTTCTGTATGGTAATATCCGTACAAGATGGGTCTTTTAACAAAAATGGACTGTGCCAAAAACACCTATTTGAAATGTATACGTGTCACGGTTCATGCCGCAGTCCCTGCCTTGGACCGTCGGCCTTTCCGTGCCTGCCATGTCTCTGCTGGGGCTCCCTGTGCTGGGGTCCCGGCAGCCTGTGTTCTGCTATGTATTTGCCTGTCCTGTCCAGTCTTGTTGCTTCCTGGGTCCTGTCTGTGCACTGTGCCTCCTAGGGCATGCGCGTGGCAGCTTCCTGCCTATTTATTAGTTTCCTGTTCTGTGCACCTTTCTCTTTACCCCTGACCTCTGGTGGCTATAAGAGGAAGTTTGTGTCTTTACTCTGTGTCAGTTCATTGCAGTCTGTTGCAGTCTCTTGCTGTATCCAGCTGCTTCCCATCTTGAGCTCCTGCCAGCATCTCAGGTCTGCTGTTGGAGATTTTAACCCCTGAGTTGCTGGTCCAGTTTCTTTTTCCCATCTGAGCTCCTGGCCATCTGTCTGTTCTCTCCTGTGTCTGCTGTGTCCTGCCGTGTTCCTGTCCTGTATGTTCTCTCCTGTTCCTGATGTATCCTGCCGTGTTCCCTGGTCTGTACCTGCTGTGTTACCCGTCCGGTTCCTGTCGTATTCTATGGTGCTATGTGTACGTTTATTCCTCCTGTATCCTGCTGTACATGTTCCTGTGTTCCTGTATACCACTACCTGGATTCCTGTCCTGCACCTCAGCTGTCACTGCAGGTAGCCACGTCAGGGGTGCGACCTGGGGGTCCCGCAGCCAAGTCCATCCCGCTTTGCAGCGGGCTCTGGTGAAGACCAGGGGCCCCTTAGACTCCGCTCCCTGGCGTGGTCCTCCAGCTACCACCTCGCCTGCGGTGATCACAGAGGATCCACACCCGGATGTCAGCAGTCGGCGCCTCGGCATACGTCAGTGAGCGCCCGACCGTTACAATACGGATAATAAAAGGTGGTTTTTGCACCTATGAAATACACCTGCAATTACTAGCAAATTTCTGTATGGTAATATAAGTACAAGATGGGTCTTTGAACAAAGCTGGGCTGTGCCAAAGTGAAAAACACGGAATTAAATTGTGTACTGTTAATAATAGGTGGTTTTTGCACCTATGAAATACACCTGCAATTACTAGCAAATTTCTGTATGGTAATATCCGTACAAGATGTGTCTTTTAACAAAAATGGCCTGCGCCAAAGGGAACCAAACCTTATTAAATTGTGTACGGATAATAAAACGTGTTTTTTGCACCTATAAATACACCTGCGGTGACTAGAAAAGTTCTGTATCCTATTGATAGAACAAAGTGGGTCTTTGAACAAAACTGAGCTGCGCAAAAGTGAAAAAAAAATCTAATTAAATCGTGTACAGATAATAAAAGGTGAATTTTGCACCTATCAAATACACCTGCAGTTACTAGAAAAGATCTGTATCCTGATATAAGTACAGGCTGCACCAAAAACTGGCCAAAAACTGTTAATAAAAACCCATTTCAATGCAGGGTCAAAGCAGAGTTTGGGCTGCACAATATCCACTCTCCTTTAAAAAGCCTGAGTGCCTGCCAGCCTGTCTGTCTGTGTTCGCCCGCACCTCCCCTGCCCCCCTCCGCAGCTGTACAGCGCTAGATGCTCCTTTAAAATTCTCAGCCTAAGTAACTAAAAACTGAGAATCTCTAATCTACCTAAGTTCTAATGTTCACAGCTAAAATCATAGTTGTCTGTGTGAACAAAGAGAACAGTTTGGCTGAGCTGTTTTGAGAGAGACTGAGCACACGTCCTGCTCTTATGATACACAGACACACACTGAGGCTGTTCTATGTAAAATGAGGTCATTAACTGTGTTGCACTGCTCCACCCCACAAACATGTCTGCCCCTCACCTTCTGTTTCCTCACCCCTTCCCTGTAGATTGTAAGCCCTCGGGGGCAGGGACCTCTCTCCCTCTGTACCAGTTGTTAGTCACTTATTGTCACTTTGTAATTGTTTGACCAATGTTATTTATGTACCCGCCTGAAATGTACAGCACCCTGGAATCAAAATAAATGATAATAATAATAATAATAATAATAATAATAATAATAATAATAATAATGTGATTTTTTCAGCCAATCACAACCATACACATCCCAGTCATGACGTCGCACACCCAGCTCACCATGCTCTATTCTCTAAGCTGATTTGCTGGCCGGCAAAATGACAGGAAGCGCAGACAATGGCGTGATATTAATAGATTATGCGCAGATTTTAACCTAAATTAACGCGGGATAGAAAAAATCCGATCAACATAAAAACCGTGCCGATTTCAACTTTGTCGATAATAATCGCTCAACACTAGTGACGATGAAACACAAATAGATGATGATGTAGCCGACCGCACTTGGGAGCCGGGTGAAGCAAGGGCTTCATCATCGTCAGGAGAAGAGGGCGTCAGCTTGCACTTCAGGCAGCGGCGCAGCCAGCAAGTGGGTTGTGTGGCCGTGAGTCAGCAGGGTAGCAGCAGTGTGAGGTCAGGAGCCAAGCAGCCACGGGGTAGAAAACCCGCTTCGCAGGTCCAAGAAAGTAGCGGCACAGGGGCTCAGCGAGGCATTGTAATTGTGAGACTGTCTGACCTCATGTTGCTGCTCTGTCTGCTGCTGTGACCTACACACTGTGTCATTGTGCCACTCTGTGCCCTACTCCTGTTTTTGCCACCTCCAGAATGTCATTGTGCCACTGTCTGACCTCATGCTGCTATGGCTGCTGCCGTCACCTCCACACTCTGTCACTGTGCCACTCTGTGGCCTACTGATGTTGCCACCTGAGCCCTCAGCTTGTTTTTTTTCAGCTGTTGCTGCCATGACTTTATCAGGCTACATTCCCACTTCAGTTTTTTGGTAATTTTTGCCCTCTTATGTGCCCAGGGAATTTTATAGTGAAGCGATTCTAAGAGCGGCGGCAGTCAAATGCGTGTCATACTAAAACACAACATTGTATGAAGACCAAACCAAGCTCACTCTTCATATTTAAGCATGGCACAACGTTCTACAGCACCCTACAGGCTCTGTGCAGCCAGGAAATAGCTGTTTTTTAACGCGATTCATCCCGAAGTAATTCGGACCAAAACTAATTTTGTCGGAAAATTCGGCGAAGTCGGCGAATCAAATTTTTGAGAAATTCGCCCATCTCTACCTTATGCTTCTGAGCACGCCAGATCTGGAATATGACAGCACTGGAGAATAATGGGTTTCTGGTCACTTCATGTTTGATTTGTCTCAAAATTTTGGCGGTTTGTCTTTTTAGCTCAACACATTTCTTGTGACCCTGTTGACTATTTGGAACAAAACGTTTGATGGTTCTTTCATCATGCCCCAATATCTTAGCAATTTCAAGAGTACTGCATCCAACTAGAAGACTTTTAACAATTCTTGACTTATGAGACAGTTAAATCCCTTTTTTGGCCTATTTTGCCTGAGAAAGACAATCTGCCTAAAGGCATGTTCACACGGCTTAAAATGGGCCGTATTTCGGTCCGTAATTACGCGCCGAAGTGCGCCAATTACGGGCCGAAAACGGCCCATTCATTACGGTAATTCACAGTTCTCATAGAGAACTATGGATTACGTCTCCTCTCCCCGCCCGGTGAAGCCGCCGGGCGGAGAGATAATTGACATGTGAATTACTAGCCGCAAATACGCGCCGCTAGCAATTCAAGTCTATAGGCCGGCGAAGTGCCGGCCCCCTGCTTAGTCCCCCGCTCCCGCTCCGCCCCCGGTCACACGGCGTAATTGCGGGGCGTAATTACGCCCTGCAAATACACCGTGTGAACATAGCCTAACAATTATGAACACCCGAATATAGGCTGTTGATCTCTTTAGGCCACACCCTCCCTCATTAGACAAAAATACATCACCTGATATGTGTCCATCCAATAGTTATAAAGATATAAAAATGATAAACTGGTCAAAATAATCCCTTGCCTAATATTGTAGAAAATTAGAAAGAATATGATATTCCTGCTTACTCAGAGCTCTTGTACCCCATTTGAAGGATTCTCTGCTAGTCTTTGAAAAGGTAGGAAATGGATTGATCTGACATACAAATACACTAAAATAATGAATTTTAAGGCTCTAGTTTTCATACAAAGAAGAGAACCTTAAAGCCCTTTACAAATATTCTCTATAATGAAAGGATCTCTTTAAGATGTCAGTACCCTTTTGGTCTTGCTATCAACAAACAATAGTGCATAATTATCATTAAGAACCCTACTGACCTTAAGCCAATGCCATGTATACTATTTGTAGACATCCTATCCTGATTATCTATTTAATTGGAAAATCCTTTTCCACAGATGCTAAAATCATTACAGTGGTTGGTTCAACCAAGCAACAGATCCAACCAGAATAAGAGGATTTCCTCTGGCTTAGTTACCATTTGAAGCATTTAGATCTGCCAAGACTTGTAATGTATCATTATTTTTAACTTTTAAACTATACTTGTTACATGGTGGGTTTCCCATACAGAAGGATGATGTTTATTTCTTAAGGCCTCTGTCATCAACATGCAGTTTAATTTTATAAAGCTTTATGCTCTGATATGTTACAGATATAGAGATAATAAAATGTTTTCTTAGAAGGAATCCTGATCCCAAGTGATGATACAAAAACATTTTAGCAAACCACCTTGACCCCACTAGAACAGCATCAATCTAGTCAAATATACTGCTTAGGAAATTCAAAATGTCATCCAAGTACCTTAGAGACAACTGGAGACTTCTCAGCCATAACCCAAAGTACTTAAGTTATTTTTCAGGTACACATTAGCTTTCTCAATAGATTAGATCAACTATTTATAACTGAACTAATGGTCCTTGAAGTATCTAATGCTAAAATAGGAACAATTACATTTTCTGGTTACATTGAAACCTCCATTGCTTTGCAACTTAGTACCTTTTAAAAATATGTTGTTTTAAATGAAACAACCCTTACCAGCCAATCCATTTTTTATTCAATATATTACTACATCTAACTGAAAGACAGATTTTTGTGCTATCAGGCAGTCTCATAAATCCACAATTAGAATGGTCCTTATTAGTAGCATCAATAATGGCTTGAAAAAAAAAAGAAGCAAAAACCAATTACAGTACTTTAACTCCCTTCTTTTACAAATCTCCACATTAGATAACTTGCACAAACAAACTAAGCTACTTTCTGTTCAAGTAGATCTTGTCTTACTTTGAAACTAATCTAGAAAACTCATCAACATCAAAGTCACTAGGGCTCTTGACCTATCGAAGCACTAAACCTCTGTGGACAAAACCTTTAAAATTATAATGCTGTTAATCAAAAAGTAGAAAAGTAAAACCTTTCTCCATAATATATAATCCCCTAGAAAACTATGTCATATGGATATGGATATAACAGCCAAGGTATTTGTCTCCTACTACCAATCTTTTTACAAAGCAAATCAATTCTAATACCAATAACTCAGTTACACCACCACCTCCAAGACATGAGTACAATTCCTCTTCCTGATTTTATTTCAGGTTTTCGCACTCTTTGAACCAGTCAGTTGAGACTTTAAGCACCTTCCACAATAAAAAAAATCTATCTATAGTTCTATACCCTATCCTAAACAACAAGAAAAAATAGGTTAGGGAAAAGTAATATACAGTATACATAATAACTAACCACCTGCAAACTACATATACCACACAATAATGATAAATGCGAATACAAAAAAATATAAATTTTGTTAAACAGAGAAGAAAAGAAAAAATAATACATAAGTAAATAAATAAGTAAAAGCACAACAAATTACAAACATTGAAAATACATGTCAGATGAGATAGAAGAGAAGAAGCATGTCACGATCTGCAAAGTCCTCTGCCTCCTGCCTGAATGCAACTATGTGTTCGATCCTGGTGGTTGGAATTTGCTAATGCTGTTCAGTGCTGCAACAGTTAACTCCTCCAACTGGGCTGGGCCAGGTGCAGCACTTCCTCTTCTGCTGACTCTTATAAAAGGCACCTCCTGCCAACAGTCTGTGCCTAAGTATTTGTGTTGCTGAGCTAAGGCCTGCTCCACTGCCTCGAGTCCCCTGAGTCCTGTCTTTGCTGTGTTCCTGTGCAGTTCCTCCTGGCGGAATCCTGTGTTCCTTTGTAGTACCTCCCAGCGGAGTCCTGTGTTCCTGTTATGTACCTCCTGGCGGAGTCCTGTGTTTCTGTGCTGTCCCTCCTGGTGGAGTCCTGTGTTCCTGTGCTATCCCTCCTGGCACAGTCCTGTGTTCCTGTGCAGTACCTTCCGGCGGAGTTCTGTGTTCCTGTGCAGTACCACCTGGCGGAGTCCTGTGTTCCTGTGCTGTACCTCCTGGTGGAGTCCTGTGTTCCTGTGCTGTCCCCTCTGGCGGAGTCCTGTGTTGCTGTGCTGCCCCTCCTGGCAGAGTCCTGTTTTGCTGTGCTGTCCCTCCTGGAGGATTCCTGTGTTCCTATGCCGTCTCTCCTATACCATGGTGGCCCAAGCCCTCCTTGTCATCTTCAGCCTCCGGATCTGGCACCCCTAGGCCTTGCCCTTTTGGACTTTGCTTATCGTGTGGGCAGTATTATCCAGTACTGTGGCCTAGGCCTTACATCCCTGACCGTGGTAGGTGGAGTCTGCCTCCGTGGTCCCAATGATCCACTTTCCCATCCGTATTTCAAGCGTTTCCCTTTGTTACATGTACTCCTATGTTTGCTTTAATAAAGCCTTAAAAAGTAAAAAAAGAAAAATGCAAAAAAACCATAATGATTTTATATGGAAGAAATAGAAAAGGTGAAAACCGCTTTGTTCCCTGGGTTTGTTAGGTGCCCTATAAATAAAATTTTTTAAAAAATTTTAAAAATCTTCTTTAAAAACCCTGTGTTTGAAAAGATCCAGAACTTTTGTATTTTAAGGCTCTTTACATTTTTTAAATAAAAAATTTTTGGGTAACCCGGTTCAAAAGTTACTAGCATGGGTAGTCTTTGGTGTTTTTGATTAGACTAAAAACGGGGAAAGGAGTACACCCTGACGGGGAAAATAAAATTTAAAAGGGAAAATGTTTGGTTTTTTTATTTTCCCCTTTGAGAGCAAAATTTATGATAGGGAAAAGCAAACTCTTTTGATATTTTGGGGTTTTATATGTAGAGATGGGTGAATTGATTTAACAAAGGGGGAAATTTCCCGTTTAAAAATTTCGGGAAAAATTTTCGGTTCGGAGCGAAAGTCAAAACTTTGGGGTACTTGGTTGTGAACGAAGTGTGTTTTTGATTATTAAAAGGGCCTGGGCACATGGGGGCTACTTTGGGGAACACTCTGGGAGGAAGAAGGGAATAGCCTAAATGAATGTGCAGAGGTAAAGGGCCAATCAGGGGACCGGCGGGGAAATTTTGTGATGTCACCGCACTATTTAAGTGGGCGCGGGCGCTGGGAGCTCCCTACCGCTTCACTGTACTGTTTAGGGAAGGTGCTGCCGCGGGGGTGTGCTCTTATGAAGAAATTTATTTTTTTACAGGAATTTTTTGTGAGGGTCTCGCTTGTTCCCGGGGATGTTCCTTAATGGGTTTTATTTTTTTAATTTTTTGGGGGGGATTGGGTCGAAAACCGTGGGGCGTTTCCCTGCAGTGCAAAAACCCTTCAATTCCAAGTGGGGTCTAAAACGTTTTGTTGTATTCATTTAAAGAAAAAGCGTTTTTTCAAAACAAATTTCCACTTCCTTTTTGGCTGCTCAAAATCTATTGGCAATTTACATCCAGGGGAAAATTTAAAGTGTTGTTTTGGGGGGTTGACCCCAAGAAACCGCTTTTCAACCCCAAATTTTTAAACTTTTTTTCCGAGCCTAATTCACAAGAAAAATTAATTACAACTGTTTTTTTGTGGGGTGAAAAAACCAAATTGTAACACGCTAAAAAGCTACGAGTTTGTGCGGCCAATTTTTTTGGCGAAATTTACCCCAGGGTTAATTAAGCATTGTTTGTGGTGGCTGCCCAAGAAACCGTTTTTTTTTCAACCCCAAAAAATATATACATTTTTCCTGTCCCTAATTCAAAGAAAGGGGTTTTTACAACGAATTTTTTGTTTGGCGAGAAAACACGCAATTGAACCCGCTACAAAGCGCTAGTTTGGGGGGCTAAACTTGGGCTTTTTAAACCCCGGGGGTTAATTAAGGTTTTTTGCTGGTTTTGCTGACCCAAAGTAACCGTTTTTTTAAAACCCCAAAATATATAATTTTTCCTGTAGAAATTCAAAAGAAAAGGGTTTTAATTAAACGACTCTTGTGCGGAGTAGAAAACCCAATTGTAACACGCTAAAGAAAATTTTTTGGGGGGGCTCAATTTTTTGGGCGCAATTACACCGGGGTTTTAATTAAGCGTTTTTTTGTGGTGTGCTGAAAAAAAAAAACCGTCTTTTCAACGAAACTATATACTTTTTTCCGTACCTAATTCCCCAAAGCAAAGGATAATTACAACTGTTCCTTGTTGTGGGCGTAGAAACTCCATTGAACCCCTACAAAGCTACAGTTTTGCGGCTCAATTCTTTGGCGCAATTTACATCCGGGGTTTAAATTTAAGCTTTTTTTTGGGTTGCTGACAAAAAAAAAACCGTCTTTTTTAACGCCAAAATATTACATTTTTCCTGAACCCAAATTTCAGAAAAAGGTTTTAATTAAAGACTGTTGTGCTTTTAATTTAGTAAACCACAGGTTTTAAACGAACATACAAGAAAATTTTTCCTGGCCTTTTGTGGAGCAAAAATTTATATCCAGGGGTTTCCCAAACTTTTTACTGGGGGCTTTGGAGTCAAAAAAAGGGTTATATTTATCATATACAGAATCTCAAAAATGTCTGTACATTTTAGAACCCAAAAAGTATGTCAACAAGAGTGGGAGGCCTCACTGCGAGTGGCATGGCACAAACTTCCCGGAACGGCCCGTCGCACAAAACAAGGGGGGGCGTCGCGGGGGCACTCGGGAGGCCCCAACTGCCCCTGTCATCTAGCGGCCCGGGGGTTGTTCAGCAACCCAAGGGTTCTTGATTGGGGTTTATAGGCATCCCCTTCCTCCCCGATGAATTGGGAAACCCCCGCCAAGATCGGTGGGAATCAGACACAACCATTAGTTTGGAAGGCCCGGGGGGGGTCGCGGCCCTCCCTGTTCTCACCCCCCTTTCCCCTCCATTTCCCTCACAGAGATCTAAATGTGGTTGGGCCCGCGCCACTATTAGCGAGGATAACATTTTAGGAGGGGAGTCAGCAGCTACTTGGCAGCGAAAAATGGGGGGGAATATCCCCGTTTTGCAGTAGGGGGCAAAGAAAATGTGGAGATGGGGAAGGGGGGTCATGTTGTGAGAGGCAGCCCCGGGATACAAAACCGGTATCAGGACAGCCAGTGAAGATGAAACCAAACGTATGATGTACCCACCGCACTTGGAGGGGGGTTTAGGGAAGGGGTTCATCATCGTCAGGAGAAGAGGGCGTCAGCTTTCGCGTCAGGCGCAGCGCAGCCAGCAAGTGGGGCGTGTGGGCCCTGAGCAGAAGGATAGCAGTAGTGTGAGGGCGGGGCCAAGCGGCCAAGGGGTAAAAAACCCCCTTCGCAGGTCCATGAAAGTAGCGGGACAGGGGCCAGCGAGGGCCCGGGGGGGGGTAGCACTCAAGCGAAGCGTTTTGGGGGTAAAATCCCATACTGGGGTGTGGAAGTTTTTTGCTAAAACACCGGGGAGCCGAATTGGGGTTTTGTAGAAAACGTAAGCAGAAAATGAAGCTGGGCCCGGGACTAACGTTGGCACCCCGGCCCTGCGTCAAAATGGCTCACCCTCCGGTGGCTGGGAGAAACGGGGGTCAGATGTATGGTCCATCGCCGCCGCAAAAAGCAGCAGCAGCAGCCCCATGGCACCATGCCCTTTTTGCCCGTAAAGGGTCCCCACCTCGCAAAGGGAGCTTTTCTCTTGAATCATCCCGGGCCCGATGTCCTGCTCCCCGCTACCCGGCGCCAGCAGTCTTTTCCGAGGCGATTGCAAAGAACAACAGATCCCAACCATCTAAGGGCAGCAGTACCGTGCTCCTGTTAAAGTTGGGGTATTCAGCCCCTCCTTTAAAAAGGTGGACTTGCCCCCATTCAGGAAAAAAAATGGTTTGTCCACCCGGAGGGGGAATTTCCCAAAAGGCCGAAAATTTCTTTTCCAAAAAGGCCCAGTACCAGCCTTATAAATTGTAGAACAGGGTGGGGTTTGAGCTTATCGATTTGTTCCAAGGTCACGGCAGCGGGGGTTTCGGGGTTTAAAGGTCAGGGCCGTACGCCCTTTACAGCCCACTGGGTGAATGGCTTCCCCCCGGGCACCCCAAACAACTTGGACGGGAAGCCGCTTTCTCTCCACTTTGAAAAATGCTGCACCTGCCCCAAGCCCGCCTCCTCCTCCTCCCCATAAAAACCATTTCGCCCCACAAAGTACTGCTCCTATACCACATGTGCGGGCCAGTGGTGTCAGCATTCCCCTGGTTTGGGCCTCGCGAACGAAGTCCACGGGGGGGAACTGCTCCGCGCATCAGAAAGAAATGATAGTGTCTTTTCCGCGCCAATAAAAATCAAAAACAGTTGCCTTCCTTTTTTTGCCCCCAGAATTGTCATTGTGCCATTCCGACCTCAACTGCGTTTTGTGACCCCCCTCTCTTCTTTCTGCCCTTGGGGCCCTAGCCCTTTTTTTTTGCCACCTCCAGAAGTCTTTTTGCCACCCCTAACTCTTTTCTGCCCCGGACCTCCGTCTCATCATTGTGCCGTTCTGGGTTTCCCCTTTTGCCCCCCCAGAATGTCTTTGGGCCACCATCTGCTGCTGTTGGACCTTCACTTGTGATTGTGCCACTCGTGGCGTAATTCTTTTTGCCACCCCCAGTTGTCTTGTGCCACTGGCTGACCTCGTTTGCGTGCTTGCCGTGTCCTACACTGTGTCTTTGTGCCCTTTCTGCCCTCATCTGCGCTGTGGCTGCTCCCGTGTCCTCCCACTGTTCTTTGCCATTCGACCTAGTGCGCTGGGGCTGCTGCCGTTCCCCCAACTGTGCCCCTTTGTGCCACCCTCCCTCATGCTGCTGGCTATCCCCCATCACTCCTTTTTTCCCCCCCTTTTTCCCCCCCCTAAATTTTCACCACTCCTACCTTTTCCCCTACCCCCCTCCCATAAATTTTCCAAACCTTCTTCCCCTTTTTATCCAAATTTCATTTATCGCCTGCTTGTTCCCCCCCCCAAACTTTTCATAAGGACTTAAACTCATTTTTTTTCCGTTTCCCAATTTTCGGCACACCCGCTATTTTTTGGAGTTTGTTTAAGTGCCCGGTTTTTAAAGGGGTTAAGAGCGGCGGCAAATATGGTGTCAACTAAAAAAACCAAGGAAGACCAAACCAAGCTCCTCCATTTAAGCATGGCACAACTTTTCTCGCACCTCAGGTTTTTTTTTTTTAAAGCGGGAAAATGCTGTTTTTTAACGGATTGCCCCAAGTAATTCGGCCCGTTTTTTTTGTGGGAAAAATTTTGGGGCGAAGTGACCGAATCGAATTTTTGAGAAATTCGCCGATCTCTAGTTATATGATTTGATACTGACTTTCTGAGTAAAAAAAGCAAAGAGAATTTGCAAAAGGAAAATTGAAAGTACTGCTGACCCTGCCCACATACAGTGATTGGTAGTTAGTTCGGTATATACACTGATACATGGAAAGGTGTCAATCACTGTATGTGGGTAGAATAAGCAGGACTCCTATGGTCTCTAAAGGAGTCTGGTCAGTATTTTCTATGCTTTATACTCATAAATCCTGCTCATAATAATATAATCCTACATATCACAGAGCTCAGTTTCTCTACCTTTAGCATATCCTGCTCTCGGATTACATAAACTACCTGACATGTTCCCTTTAAGGTATGTTCACACGGCTTATTGTGGCGCGTATAGTACGCCATGTGTTTTGGAACCACGTGCTGATCAGCGCATAATTCCAAAATACAGGGAGGGGCCTCATTGCCATGTCAATTCTTCCCCTGCGTGTACAATACAATCGTATTGTATGTGCGGGGAGACAACGCTTAATCCATGGCTCTCTATGAGAGCTATGAATTAACATGATTGTGGCACAAATTTTGCCATGTATAAAGCGCAATACACGCCAAAATGAGCGGAAAAATAAGCTGTGTTCATATCCTAATGCAGCTAGACTGATCCATGCTATTCATTTACAAAATAAACATAAAAATCCCATTTGTTCTTCTTGGCACAGACACCAAAATGTCATTAAGTATGGACTGGACTGGACATAAGAAAAATATTAGTTTCTACCATGTTTTATTAGAGCTATATTACTTCTAAGGTTAAAAAAAAAAAAAAACAGCAGTCACTAACTCCAGAAACAACAGCTCTTTTATTCCATAATGGAAAACTTAACAAACAGAAGGGAAAGATGTAACAGGCAAGAGCTGGATCCCATGTTGCCATAGACCTACAAAGACAACCTGCATTAGTACATCTTGATACATGTGCCTCACATTGACATCAGGGCAGCAGTGCATACAGCAATTAAAAACAAAATATTGAAATAATAAAAAATCCTTGTTGAAAATGTATTTTAGGTCTTCATAAGGCATTGTTTGTGGTGACTTTATTCACCACTTCTGTATTGATACTCTGTAGATTATTCATTTTCTTCACCTCTGTTGTATATTTTATTTTATTTTTAAATCTAGTTTAGGAATTCCACACTGTTGGTGCCAGATCAATTTAATTTTATTTATCAAACTATTTGTTAGCAGAATAAAAATGGGAGAATATATTTTTTTTTTAAATAAAAATTATTTTGCTATCACAATACATGCTGCATATACAGCTGGGAGTTTTGATGCTGTGAATTCTAATATATGACATGTTGTATGAGATATAGTTATTTTATGATCATACATACAAACGCTAACATTATGTGACTCTGCTGTGCAATTTGAAGTAACTTTAATCTTTTGGATGAAGGATAAATCCATTTTAATCTATTCTCAAAAGAAAATGGATTCTTTGATGAGACAAGATCCCATTATCCAGAATGTCCAAGGGTCAGAGGTCAAGGAGGATTGTATATGTATGGATATTCAACGAAAGGTGAAATAGAATAGCTGAGGTTTACCGAAACAAAACAGATTATATACGGATATATTTATTATTATATTTTTGTATGAGTTGGAATATAAAATGTATGTTTCCATTAATTCTGCCAAAACTGTGAGTGGGATTACTTGTGGTCTGGTCACTACATATTACATTCCTGATTTAGTCATTCATGATGACATTTTAATTTTTTTCACTCCTGATTTTTAAGAGGTTTTTGTTATTTTTATGTTAATATAGCTATCTGCAGGCTTGTTTTTTAAAACTTTAATGTTTTAATAGTTTCATTTAATGTACCATATAATATATTGAGAGTGCTCCCAAAAATCTTACTGACTTTTATACTGATTTTACCTGCATGTACCATCCTAGATAGCTAACCAAAAATTAGATTTTCTGGCTTTGGTAATAATTAAACTTGCTGCCAATATAACATGTCTAATAACTGTGCATCAAACCAGAACATCAAAGTGCTGGGCAGCAGTGGTAGGTATAAATACTGTATATCTGTTATTTCATGGGTTAGAGAGAATGCGGCACACAACAATTTTTATAAGTGGATACTACACCCACATCCTCTTCAACAATGAGATGGATTTACTTACAAACACATACAAGTAATAAGATGCAAAGAAACAGCACATAACATAATCCCAATATGTCAAATAAGAATATAAATATAAAAAAAAAAAAAAAAATGATAAACGGTGTACTACTGGGGCAAGGAGCATTGTAAGCCCTAAACATATTGCCAACATAAGCATCATCAGTGGTACCCTCTGTGAGCTTTTTTGTACCTTTTTACTTGTATGTGCTATTTTATGTGTAACATATACATTTTGGAGCTTTTGTTAGGGTGACTGCTTTTTCTTTTGTAATCCTGTTATGTTTTTAGCTGTTTTTGTGTTGGATGTTGTACAATAACTATACGTCATACGTATATATTCCTTTGCTTTTGTAATGATGCTTTATGTAGTATACACTGAATGTATACATCAAGTGAGACTTTTATTAAATGTCTTCAGCGATTGTTACCCAGCTTTCAAAGACTTTAAAATTCTAAATTTGCCTAGTTATAAAGTAATAAATTCATAGCTAACCAACGGACTAGTTGTTAAGTGTGCTGGGAAAACTGGGGGCAAACATGGTGGAGGCAGAATATTGACCACAGGCTATGTTGGTTTAATAAAATATGATATGGTATTGCGTCAAAGTTTTAGATAGGTATGGAAAATGTTGCAAAAATGTTGCTAATCAGACACCTACCAATAAAAAGGTGATTGGCTTTAAATTCATTCTGCACTAAGACAACAACCGCAGAAATAGAATCAATGTCATTAAGAACTATCTTAGTATAAACAAGGAGTCTTGGAAGTGATGATAAGAGCAAGCCTACATCTACAGACAATCTATGTTTACTTTTCCAGGATGTTTGGAATAACCACCCTGCTGAATCCCTTTAATTCAATTCATTTACTTTGTATTTTGTTACACAATTAGTATGGTAGAAAAAAAAACATATGTACATCAAGTTCAGCCATGAATGGGGAGAAGATATGGATGAAGAGAGGGGTATTAGTAATTTTAAAACTTTGATACGGAATTTAAAACCCACAATTAGAGATGGGTGAACTGATTCTAATGAAGTGGAATTCGTTTAGAATTTCAGGAAAACTTCGGTTCTGAACGAAGTCGAAGGTTGGGGTACTTCGGGTGAACGAAGTTTGCTTTTGATTGATAAAATGGCTGCGAGTACATGGCGTTACATGGGGCAAAGCACTCTGGGAGGAAGAAGGGCATAGCCTGCATGACATGTGCAGAGATGAAGCCAATCAGAGACCGGCGGGATTCTGTGATGTCACCGCACTATATAAGTTCGGGCGCGACGCTGGGAGCTCATACCGCTCTCACTGTACTGATCAGGGAAGGTGCTGCCGCGGCTGATTGTTACTGAAGAACTGATTTTTATACAGCGATTTTTGTGGGGTGCCCTCAGCTTGTCTCAGAGACTGCTTCTCTTAATGTTCTATTTCTGATTTTTCGGGGTATTGGATCTGAAGTCCAGTGTGCGTCCACTGCTGCTGCATATACATTTTAATGCTATCTGCTCACAGCACATTGAATATCCAAGGGGGATCTAAGCCAGTTCCTGTTGTATTCATTTAAAGAAACAGCGTTTTTACAATACAAATACCACTTCATTTTTTGGCTGCTCAATTCTTTTGCGCAATTTACATCCAGGGGTTAATTAAGCCTTGTTTTTCTGCTGTGGTGACAAAAATAAACCGTCTTTTTCACCGCCAAAAAATACAATTTTCCTGTAGCCTAATTCACAAGCGACAGTTAATTACAATTTTTTCTCTTGTTTTGTAGCGTAGAAAACACGCAATTGTAACACGCTACAAAGCTAGTAGTTTGTGGCTGCTCAATTCTTTTGCGCAATTTACATCCAGGGGTTAATTAAGCGTTGTTTTTCTGCTGTGGTGACAAAAATAAACCGTCTTTTTCACCGCCAAAAATCACAATTTTCCTGTACCATAATTCACAAGCAAAGGTTAATTACAATTTTTTCTCTTGTTGTGTAGCGTAGAAAACACGCAATTGTAACACGCTACAAAGCTAGTAGTTTGTGGCTGCTCAATTATTTTGCACAATTTACATCCAGGGGTTAATTAAGCATTGTTTTTCTGCTGTGGTGACTCAAAGAAACCGTCTTTTTCACCGAGAAAAAATAAAATTTTCCTGTAGCCTAATTCACAAGCGAAGGTTAATTACAATTTTTTCTCTTGTTGTGTAGCGTAGAAAACACGCAATTGTAACATGCTACAAAGCTAGTAGTTTGTGGCTGCTCAATTCTTTTGCGCAATTTACATCCAGGGGTTAATTAAGCGTTGTTTTTCTGCTGTGGTGACAAAGTTAATGCGTCGTTTTCACCGCCAAAAATTATTATTTTCCTGTAGCATAATTCACATGCATATGTTAATTACAATTTTTTCTCTTGTTGTGTAGCGTAGAAAACACGCAATTGTAACACGCTACAAAGCTAGTAGTTTGTGGCTGCTCAATTCTTTTGCGCAATTTACATCCAGGGGTTAATTAAGCGTTGTTCTGCTGCTGTGGTGACTCCAAGAAACCGTCTTTTCACCGCCAAAAATACAATTTTCCTGTAGCCTAATTCACAAGTGAAGGTTAATTACAATTTTTTCTCTTTTTGTGTAGAGTAGAAAACACGCAATTGTAACACGCTACAAAGCTCGTAGTTTGTGGTTGCTCAATTGTTTGGCGCAATTTACATCCAGGGGTTAATTAAGCATTCTTCTGCAGTTGTACTCAGTAAAATAAACATTGTTTTTCACCGCCACAGAAGAAATTCTGTAGCATAATTCATATCCAAAGGTTAATTAAGCCTGTTCGAGCTTTTATATTCAGTAAAATACACAGAGTTTTTAAACGGCACATACAAGTCAATTTTTCCTGCCCATTTGTGGAGCGCAATTTTTATCCAAGGGTTACCAAGCTTGTTACTGGGTTCATTTGGAGTCAAGGGTGTGTATTTGTCATATACAGATATCTTCATCAACCAGTGTCTGTACATTTTAGAACAAACAGTATGTCAGACAGAGAGGTGGGCAGGCTCTTCACCTGCGAGTGGCCGAGGCACAAACATTCCAGGCCCAGGTCGCAGCACAGCAAGGGAACGTCGCAGCAGGGGTCACTCGGTGACGCCACAACTGCCACTGTCATCTAGCGGCCGTGTGCTGACTAGCAACCCAAGGGTTCTTTATTGGTTGACTAGGTCATCCACTTCCTCCCAAATGACATCTGACAACCCCACCAAGAGTCGGTGGGAACGTCAGCCCACAACCCTTAGTTGGCATTGGCCCGGGAGCGGGTCAGCGGCCCTCACCTGTCCTCAACCTGCCTCTGTCCCATCCGGTTCCCTCAGCCAGAGATCTACTATGTGGTCTGGGCTCAGCGCCACTATATAGCGAGGATGAACAATTTGAGGAGGGCAGTCACGAGCTACTTGGCAGCGAAGAAATGGGGCCAATATCCCCTGCTCTTGCAGTAGGTGCAAAGTAAAGATTTTTGAGAGTGGCATGAGATGTCATGTGGTGAGTGGTCAGCCTCTGATACCAAGCCCGGGTGATGAGGACAGCAGTGACGATGAAACACAAATAGATGAAGATGTAGCCGACCGCATTGGGGAGCCGGGTGAGCAAGGGCTTCATCATCGTCAGGAGAAGAGGGCGTCAGCTTTCGCGTTTAGGCAGCGGGGCAGCCAGCAAGGGGTGTGTGGCCGTGAGTCAGCAGGATTGCACATGTGAGGTCGGGAGCCAAGCGGCCACGGGTAAAAAACCCACTTCGCAGGTCCATGAAAAGTTTTGGGCACAGGGGCTCAGCGAGGCAGCGGCGGCATAGTCACTCAGTGCGGAGCGTTTTGGGGGTAAAACCCGATACTCACGGTGGCATTCTTTGCTAAGACACCGGAGGAGCCCAATATGGTATGTAGAATCTGTAAGCAGAAAGTGAAGCGTGGCCAGGGGGCTAACGTTGGCACCACAGCCCTGCGTCAACACATGCAGCGTCACCACCGGTGGCCTGGGAGAAACGTTCTCAGATGGGGGTGGTCCATCCTTCCGCCGCAGCAACATCGCAGGGAAGCAGCGCCCAGTGGGACGCATGATATTGCAGCCAGTCAAGGCTCCACCACTTCTGCAGAAAGGAACTGTTTCTCCTTTTACATCATCTCCCCCGGGCCAGACTCTGCTCCTCGCTACTCATTGCGCCAGCAGTCGTTCAGCGAGGCGATTGCAAAGAGACAACGGTAATGTGTCCAACATCCTAAGGTGCAGAAGCTGACCGTAGTCATGTCCAAGTTTGTTGGTGCTGCGAGTCCCTCCCTTTCCAAATGTTGGACCACAGCAAACCGTTCAGAAACTAATGGCTTGTACCGAACCGAGATGAGAGTCCAACCGTGAATTTATTGCTCAAAAAGGTAGGAACCAGCAATTCATAAATATGTTTAGAAACAGAAGTGGCCAGTCCTTGAGCTTATCGTTTGTTCCAAGGTGCAACGGCAGCGCGGACGTTGTCTGGAGCAGTAACTACCGGTCAGGCCATTACATGTCCTTTAAAAAACGGCCCCACTGTGTGAATGTGCTCTCCGGCCCAGGCACACCAACAACATGGACAGGAGACTGCCGCGCTTACTCCTCCACGATGGTCAGAACTGCAGCTCATGCGCCAATGTTCCGCCTCCTCCACCACCACCACCATCTCAGCCTCCCCAAGTACTCTGCTCATCATACCACATTATAGTCCACAGAGCAGCGGTGTCACGCAGATTTCTACACCTGTCTGCCCTCTTTCGAACGAAGTCACACAGTGGGAGGGAACTGCTGCCTCCGCGTCATGCAGCAATAAATCGATATGGGTTTGGCTTTCTCCGCGCCACTGCCAAATCGTAACCATGGTGACCGGACAATGTGTGGAACAATGGTGTCCGCCGCTGCAACCGAGTATGGGATGTCCATGCGCCCAGCTGTCGCACGTGTTTTCAATCTGGATTGTGAAAAGGTTCCTGGAAGACTTCCACCGATCTTCAGAAATACAGAAAATGCCAGGAAAACAGTGCATGGCACTTCATCCATTCCAACAAAGCCAGGAACACCACATAACCTCAGTAGCAGCGGCAGAAAGCCCTCTGCCCCAACACCTCTATAGGAAATGTTTCCACACTTGGAAATGCCAGCCTTCACAGTGTTGTGACCGACTGAATGAACAGAGAAAGGCCATTAACGATTTTTTGATGATCCAGGGCGACGAGGAGTACTCCCCCTGTGGTAACTTTGATGTCAGCAGTGGCATCTCATGCGGTGACAACCTGCCGTTTGTTTGAGGCCATTCTATCGAGGAGCCAAAGTTATTTGTCAGTCAGCCAGGACTACGTGATGAATAACGGTCATTCCACTGCAATCAATGTCCTGGGAACATATGCTAAAAAACTGTCTGTGCAGGGGACTGTAGACGTGGTCGACTACATCTCGCGGTCCACAATGAGTCCGGTGGGGACTGAAATGGAGGAGGAGGAGGAAAAGGAGGACATTGGAGCAGAACATTGTCTGGTGACATATGGGATTTTCTACCCCAGTTGACCAAGAGATGGAGAGCAGGAGCAGCTGGAGCATGTTAGTATGGAGATGAGGAAGTACGAGGCAGATGACCCGCAAGCAACCAAGGCAGTAAGTACAGTGAGATGGAGGCAGAGAGCCCTCGTAGTACACTTGGCAGATGGGCCCGCAGCAAGCTGATTTGCCTTGCTAGTGAACAGCCAGAATAGTCACCATTCGCAGAGGGATGACCTTGCTGGCTCTCCCACCCTATTGGACCCCTCGTCAACTCGGTCCAAAATGGGAAGCCTTTTTCCCAGCTATTGAGAGGAAGACAAACTCAAAACTATAGGGAAATACTCTGCAGTCATTTGGCCCGCTGCCTATGTGGAGCGGCATCGTCTCTCCTCTGACCGGGGGGGTTCTTCAGTCACTCACGTACTACTGCCAGCGAGCGCGCTGCCGGGAGGTGGGTGGGGTCGGAGCAGTACCAGCTCCATCAGCAGCAACCTAAGTCTGGATTCACTGGATGACAGCTTCCTTCAACCCACCTAGTGAGGAGGGCAGGTGCGCCAGCATGTAGCAGCAGCAGGACCTGGATCAGACCCTTAACCAACAGTGGTGACCCTACTTTGAGAGCACTCTGGTGGCCACCTCCAGTTAGAATATCCGCTGGACTACTGTCAGCCCAAACTGGATTGTGGCCGGGCAACTTGCCGAGTTTGCACAGTGGAGAATGCTGTCCTGCCCGGCCAGTAGTGTGGCATCAGAGCGGGTGTTCAGTTCTGCGGGTGCCAACTTTACCCCGAAGGAGAACCCGCTTGTCCACTTGAAATGTGGAACACTGACCAATGCTCAAGATGAATCAAGCCTGGATCGGCCAGGAATTCCACACACCAAAGCCTTAGGCGTCCAGACTACAGTCGTCCATGACGCCTCACGCCCAAACTGCCCAAACTGTGAGAAATAGTCAGGGTTCAAACTACCTGCCTCAGCTACTATTCTGATAGCCGCCACCCCCACCCGCGCCCCGCCTGGGCCCAACACATCTGCTGAGACATTTTTCTCCAGTCTTCCACCAACCATCTTTACCAGGAGGGACTGGTATTGCCATCCCACCCTCCCACACTCTGTCATTGTCCACTCACTGACCATCATGGCTGTTGCTCCTGCCACCGTCACCTTCCCACTCTCTGTCATTGTGCCTACATCTGTGGCCTACTGCCAGTTTTTTGGTTGTCCCCTCCAAGATTGTGGATTGTGCCACTTTTGACCTCATTGCTGCTGCTTTGGCTGCAGCCTGTTGACCTAGACACTGAGTCAGTGTGCCACTCTGTGACCTATTCCTGGTTTTGGCCCACCCTCCAGATATGTCATTGTGCCCCCACTGTCTGGACCTCCATGCGTGCCTGCTGTGCCTGCTGCCGGTGACCTCCACACTGTGTCAGTGTGTCCCACTCTGTGGCCTACTCTCTCCAGTTTTTGACACCCTCCATAATGTCATTTGCCACTGTCTGACCTCATGCCTTCGGCATGGGTACTGCTGCCTGTGACCTACACACTGTGTCATTGTTCCACTGTCCCTTTACCTCTTGCTTGCTTCTGTGGCTGCTGCCCGTGACCTACACTGTTTCAATGGTGCCACTGTCTGACCTCTATGCTGCTGTTTTTTTTTCTGGTGTGGCAGATCGCCGGAGACCTACACACTCTTGTCATTGTGCCACTGTCGCGATCCCCATGCTTTGCTGCACTGACTGCTGCACGTGACCTACTCAGAAACTGTGTCCATTGTGCCACAGTCTGACCTCATGCAGCTGGCTGTGGCTGCTGGCCGAGTGACCTACACACTGTGTCCATTGTCTCACACTGGTGGCCTACTCCTGTTTTTGTTGCCACCTCCAGAATGTTCATTGTGCCATCAGTCCGACCCTCATGCTGCTGCTGTGTGGCTGCTGCCGGACCAAACACTGTGTCATTGTGCCACGTGTCCTGACCTCATGCTGCTGCTAGTGGCTGATGCCAGTGACCTTACACACTCTGTCATTGTGCCACGGTCCTGACCCAGCTGTCTGCTGTGGCTGTCTACCTCTCGGTGACCAACACAACTGTGTCTTGTCCCACTCTCAGCCTACTCCTGTTGTTTTTTTGGCCACCTCCAGAATGGTCATAGTGCCACAGTCTGACCTCATTCGCTGGCTGTTGCTGCTGCCGTGACTTACACACTGTCATTGTGCCACTGTTTGAAACTCATGCGGGCTGCTGTTGGCTGATGCAGTGACCCTACATCACCTCTGTCCATTTATTGTGCCACTGTCATGACCTCATGCGTCTTGCTGTGCTGCTGCCGTGACCTACACACTGTGTCCATTGTCCCACTCTGTGGCCTATTCATGTTTCTCTTCTGCCACCCGTTTCCAAATGTCATTGTGCCACTGTCAGACCTCATGCTGCTGCTTGGCAGCACCGTGACGTCCACAGACTGGTGTCATTTTCCCACTCTGTGGCCCTACTCTTGTTTTTTTCCACCTCCAGATTGTCATTGTGCCACAGACAGGACCTCATGCTGCTTGTGGCTGTGCCGCCGTCCCCCTTCCACACTTCTTGTCACTGATGTTGCCGACCTGAGCCTCAGCTTGTTTATGTTTTCCATCTGTCCGCTGTCCATGACATTATCAGGCTACATTCCCCCATAGTTTTTTGGCCCAGTATTTGCCCCTCTTAAGTGAGCCCAGGATAAATTTTTAGAGTGAAGCGATTCTAAGAGCGGTCGGCAGTCATCAGCCGTGTCCATAAACTAAAACACAACATTGTATTAAGACCAAACCAAGCTCCTTCTGGCATATTTAAAAGGCACAACAGACGTTTTTCCACAGCTCCCTGCAGTGCCGTCTGTGCAGCCTGATAATAGCTGTTTTTGTTTAACGTGAGTTCTTCCCGAATTAATTCGGAGGAAGTTATTTTTTGCCGAGAAATTCGCGAAGTGAACGAACCGAATTTCGGAAATTCGCACGATCTACTAATGACATATAGTAGTATACAGTGATCAGTTGTGCCACAGGTGTCTCTATTCCCCCATACATTGACCATATAGTTGTACAACAGACTGCTGCATACACATGATTGATTTAACAGTGCAGTTACATCTTGTGATTTACCGAGGTGACGTTTCTCATCTCTGGCAGTGGTCTGTTGAAGTTCCCTTTTTGTTCAGCATTAGTGGTTCCAGACTGTCCAATGATGACCTTTTCTCCCCCTCGCTTCTCCTTCCCCAGCTAACCACTTTGTCCCGCCTGGAAGATCTAGACACAAATATCTTAGAATAACATCACTTTTTCAACACCTCTCCTCACTTGTTCCCCACCTTTGCCCCAAACTTCCAAGAGTGGCCAGAGCGGGAATTAGGGCTCATGAGCTTTAGAGTTGCCCAGTTCACCTAGAGGGGTAGGAACAGAATATTCACCCCCTGGGGGGTGGGATAATGTGTTACAGCCTATTGAACTTTAACGCCTCCAAATTAGTATTGCCAGGTAGGAAGACCCCATTAGATAGGTTGGTAGGCACAAAATAGGTACCTTGGTAGGCTCCAGAATGGCAGTACATAGGCCCCAGTAAGAGGTAGGCAGTACATATAGGCTCAGTAGTAAGATTGGTCCTAGTAGGGTATGCAAGTAATAATTGCGAGATTTTCAGATTGGTAGTATGGGCCTTAGATAAGTAGTTTGGGTCCCAGATTATGGTAGGCAGCCCCTAAGTAGGTAGTATGCCCCAGGGTAGCAAACTAGGCAGTAGGAGGGGCACAGGCCAGCTAGCTATAGATTGTGCCCACATAGAAAGGTTATGTTAATATAGGCCTAAAGGGGGTCCAAATAGGCATCAGGCTTTAGCTAGGCATTATGGGTTTCATTAAGGCAGATAGTGTAGTTAGATATAGGGCTATAGGGCCCCATATAGGTCAGTTAGGGTTAAGGTAGAATAAAGGGCCCCATATATATGAAACAAGGCAGGTATAAGGGGCCATATAGGTAAGAAGAAAGGATTTATGGTACTATAGGGATCCATATAGGCAATAGGGTTATAGGGGCCATATAGGCAGGCAGGTTTAGGTACGCGTATATGGACAATAAGGTAGCAGGCGAGAGGTTAAGGTAGCTATAGGTGGGCCAATATATAGACAGGCGAGGGCTAATGGTAAAGTCCTATAGGGGCCCCATATAGGCAGGAATGTCTCTGTGATGTGTATATTGGGGGGCCTCAAATAGTCAGGGCAGTCTTAGGGTATCTTTGGGGCCCCAGAATAGAACATGGCAGGTCTTAGGGTAGGCTATAGGAGACCGTATAGGCAGATAGGGGGCTTAGGGCAGGTTATAGGAATCCATATAGGCAGGCAGGGGGTTTAGGGAAGGTTATTGGGGCTCTTATAGGCAGGCAGGTGGCTTAGGGCACGTTATAGGGGCTCAAAATAGGCAGCAGGTGCTTAGGTTAAGGTCCACGTTAAAATGGGGGGGCTCATAATTAGGCAGATAGGTGGCTTAGTGAGATGTAATAGGGGGGCTCATATATGCAGGCAGGGGGCTTAAGGTACGTTTATAGGTGGCCCTCAATAGGCAGGCAGGGGGCTTAGGGTCAGGCTTCATTAATGTTAAGAAAATAATAAACCAGCTTAGATCACCCTGTCTCTTTGCTCCTCGATGGCGACAGCGCATGAATGCCAGCCGGAAGGTATTGTGCTCAGCGCTGGTGCCCTGCTAGGCTTAAAGGGGGTTTGTAATTATTTCATTACACGACCTCTAATGCAGTGGGACAGTGAAAAACAATAAACTGTTGCAATTATAATGGTCCATTAGCAGCAAATCTGTCTTGTTATCACAGCAATTGTCCATATCTTTCTGTTACAACTGATATCCAGTGCTGGTCGGATCCATTCCTCCTGCATTTCCACTAGCTGAGAGCTCATTTTACATTCTGTTGGGTCTATCCCCCGGTACGTATTCACCTGAGCGTATCACTCCTGTCTCTCTCACTCAAGTAAGTTGACCGCGACAAAAGTTCACACTGCACAGCCAAAGAAACAGAATAACATGATGGCAGGGCTTCTACAATCAGTAAGACAGCATAATAGTGTGTCGCATTCCCTGTCTGACTCGATTAAGGGGTCCGTAGCAATTTCTCTCTGCACACCCAGCTAGAACACACCTGCAAGCAGATTCTAGCAATCAGAAACATAACTAGCTTGTCTCTAGCCTAACTCTACCTGCATAAAGGTAGATCTGTGCCCTTCATAGAAAAGCTGGATTCAACTGTAAACCAAATCTGCATGTGTGAGAGGGTGGATAGATACAGTTGGCTCAGTCTAAATTGAATGGCAAGCCTGTGTGTATGTAACAGGCTCTTATAAAAAAGTGTCTTACTGGCGTCCCTGTGACCCTTGTGTGTCGGGTTATTCCCCGCAGGCACACCCGCAAACGCCGCAGAAGCCACCTGGCTGCGAGCCGGTGCCGTGCGTCCCGACGCTCGGGCCGCGGACACCCACCGGCACGTCGGGGCGCACTTACCCGTCCACGCTCCATGGGTCCCCGGTCCTGGCACTGCCGGAGATTAAAGGGACAGTGGCAGCGGTGAATGGTCTCACGCGGGCACGGACCGAAAGCTGTGGGGGTATTTAAGAGCCCTCTGCCTCTTCCCAGCACAACCCTTTGGCCGAATCGATAGTGGCCCTGGTGCCTGGAGGAGGAAGTCGTTCGCAAAATGTGTCTTGTTCCATTTACTGTGTACCTGTAACTTCTGCCTCGCGTCCCGTGACCACGGAACCATTGCGCCTGTCCTGACCTTCCTGCCTGTCCCCGACTACGGAGCCTGCTTCACTATATTGTACCGCGAAACACCTCGGCTGCCACCCCAGCAAGAGCAAGTCCGTCAGGGGTACGTCCTGGTTAAAGAAATCCCGCCGCAGCAAGTCCATCCCACTTTGTGGCGACTGCTTCTGGTGAAAAACCGAACCTACTTCGATTTCCGCTCCCTGGGCGAGGCTTACAACATCCACTTAATGTGGTGGTCCAAGGATCCACTAGACCACATCCGTAAACAGTTCGATTCGGACCATGTGAACCTGCCAAGGGCCCTCAGGCAAGAGAGTCACCGACCGCACTACCACGTGTCTAGCAATCTAAGCAGATAGCGCAGCAAGTGCAACAGCTTAACCAACTGACTACTATGATGCAGCAGCTCCTGGGGGTATCCACTCAGCAGCAACAGTCGCTGGCCTCGTGGCTCAAGCCGGTCAGCAGTGTCGTTCCGGGTATAGCACCGCCGGCCCTAAAACTTCGCTTGTCCATTGCCGTCGACCGAAGTTGAGGGGGACTCTAAGACCTGCAAGGGGGTTCATCACCCAGTGGCTCTCCACGTGGAATTATGGCTGGTCAGTTTCCCGTCCTCGAAAGGGTTCCAAGGTGGCCTCGTGGTCATTCTCCTCTCGCGGGAGAAGCCCTGGCCTGGGCGACAGCCACTTATGGGACCGAGGCGATCCTAACACAGCTGATCTGGCAACATTTCTTGCAGGAGTTCCGCGGAGGCTTTCGAGACCAGCCCGCCGCCACGTCTGCTGAAAACCGCATGTTTAAACCTACAGCAGGGGAACTTCCTCCGTTGGCGACTACGCCGTGCAATTTCTGCACCTTAGCCTCTTGATTGGCGTGGAATGATGCTGCAAATTATGCGCGTATCGTTCCAAGAAGGGCCCTCTCCGACCAGATTAAGGATGCCCTCGCCAGCCACCCGGGACTCTCGACGTCATTAAGGGAAGCTCATACCCGTGGCAAACTCCTCATAGACATCCGTTTCTCGGAGAGATCGGGAGGAGCTCCGCCAGGGAACGCGAACCAGCTCAAACACGTCGGCTACCTCGCCGCTTGCGCCAGTGTTTATCAGCGATCCCCCACTGGCGTCCCTCCCAGCCGCCTTTGAAGAGGCGCAATGCAAGTGGACAGTACCCCGCCTGTCACCGTGCACAGATCATGCCCGCGACTCGGCAAGGGGAGAAGTTGTTGTTTTTAACTGCGGCAGGCCCCGCATACTTCCGTAGGGTTGCCGCACCTACATATCTTCGGCTAAACGTCCCGGGAAACGCACTCACCAAGATACGTGGGAGAGGCGAGTCCCTGAAGGTGTGAGAAATCCCTCTCCACGGCTCATGCTGCCATCTCTGGATCAACACCAATTCCGGACCTCGTTGCCGAGTGTCTGGCCTTCCTGGATTTTCCCAGATCGGGCTGGGAGGCTTTATGGATTGCTTTCGTTGGTGTACTCAAGGGTGTATCGTCCTCTCATCGGAGTCCCGTCTTAACCACCATTGGTCATCTCCTCCGTTCAGTGGTGACTATTTAAGTAAGCGACGCGCATCCACTACCGGACTGAACCAGTGGTCCTACAAATAGGAGCCCTGATAGGTGAAAGGACACGTCTTCCGTGTTAACTTCTGTACTTCCTCGGCTGTTCTACTGGGCTTCCTTGGCTAACAAGCGTCACGGTCCCCTATGCTTAATGGAAGTACGTGGGGTGAAGCGTTTTGCGCTGGGCCCTGACTGCCAGCTCGTTGTCTTTCAGCACCAGCCCCCGGGTGGCGCCCAAGTCACCACATCCTCTCCCCAAGCCACTACCTGGATTACCCCCGCAACCTTATCAGGACTTCCAAGACATATATTCCGAGAACGAGCTGAGAAACTTCCTCCTCATGCCCATATGATTGCCGCCATAGACCCTGCTACCCCCGGGACTTAAGTTTCCTCACCCGGGAGTAGGGTCTACCCGTTCTCCGTACCCGCACTCGGCGCGATGTCGGCCTATGTAAAAGAAAATATACGAAATGGTTTTGGTCTCATCCTCAAATCACTTCTTCTCCTCCCGGCGGTGTGCTTGGATTCTTCTTGTGGAGAAGAAAGAGAGGAATCCCTGAGAACCGGTGCATTGACTACTGTGTTAAAATAAGATTCAACCCATCAAGAACCGTAACCCTCTTCGCTTTAATTCAACGGAACACTTTGACCGTCTCCTGTGGCAAGGTCTTTTCCAAATTGACTTGCGGTGCATATAATCTCATCCGATCCGTGAAGGCGCGGGAGTGGAAGACTGCCCTTCAATACTCGCTGATGACGATTTGAGTAACTGGTAATAGCCCTTCGGCTTATACAACGCTCCGGCCGTCTTCCAGGAATTTAGTCAATGACATTTGCATAGACCTCCTAATAAGACTGTGTAGTTGTCTACTTGGATGACCATCCTGAGTATCTCACCCGATCATGGGATCGCCACCAGTCACATTGTGCGCCAGGCTCCTGAAAGCCCCCTGCGCGAGAACCATCTATACTCTAAACTGGAAAAGTGCCTATTTCCCACCATACCAGCCGCCCGTTCCTTGATACATAATCTCCGTACGGGTCTGGCCGATGAACCACAACCAAACTCTCTGCCGTTCTACAGTGGCCCCAACCTGTTGGCCTGCTGGCTATACAACTTTCCTGATTTCACAAATGTACTATCGGCAATTTATCCTGCACTTTTCAAACGTTGGTAGCACCAATTTGACCATTACAAAAAAACATTCCAACACCGAAACTTAGTGGCGCTAACCGGCCGACGAAGAAGCCTTTTCCAAGTTGAAGGCAGCATTCGCCTCCGCAAACCGTTGTTATCCCGTGCCATATACCGAGAGAACCCTTCTTTTCTGGAAGCGTGGACGCCTCTCCATAGGGGCTGGAGGCGCTTGCTCACGCCAAAAGGGGGCCCAAGGAAATGACTCGAACTCTGCGGTTCTTTGTCCAAGGACCTTCTCACCAGCAAGAAGAAGGCACTATAACCGACACCGGGGATCGGGAAACTTTTAGCCATTTAAACGTCCCTAGAAGAATGGCGCCACCCCATCCAGGATGTGCTCGTTTCCCCGTGAATATCTTCACTGACCACAAAAAATCTCCTTCTATGCTCCAGACAGCAGCAACGTCTGTATCCCGTCAAGCGAGATGGTCTCTGTTTATAGCTTTGCTTTGCCCCGTTTCAATTACATCATCCACTTCCGACCGGCAGAAAAGAAACCTCAAGCCGATGCTCTTTCCCCGTGCCTCCGATGTTAGTAGGGAGGAAGAGTGGGCCCCCACAAACAATTGTTAGCCGCCCGGAGGAAAACGTCTGTAGTCTGTGGCTCCCACTAACCACCCAAGTGTGTACCCCGCAGAGGAAATGTAATGTGCGCCCTTCTCTCCGGTTGAGGTCCTGAAATGGTGTCACTGTTCCCTGGCATAGCCGCACACCCTTGGGTTCGAAGTACCAATAGTCCGTTGATTTCCCGGTTCTACTACTGATGGCCTGTCCTTGTTAAACGATGTAAAGGAGTTTGTGGGGTCCCTGCACCACCTGTGCCTCGCAATAAGTCACTCTCTGCCAAAGTACCTGCGGGAAACAACATCCGAAACCTTTGCCTGAGCCAGCTGTCCTTGATCCATATTGCCATGGACTTCATAACTGACTTAAACCGCCCACTGAAGGTAATAACGGTATTTTGGTGGTCCCTGACCGTTTTTCCAAAAATGTCTCATTATGTTTCCCTTGCCGGCCTTCCTCTCTGCGCCTCCTCGGCTTCGCCAACATTTTTTTTAAACCAACTTCCTCTGCATGGACTCCCGTTACATATAGTCCTCGGACCAGGGAGTCCCAGTTTGTCCCTCGAGTATTTTTTGGCGAGTCCTCTGCTCGCTACTGCAAGTGAACTGGACTTCTCCTCAGCGTGACCCACCCTACTAATTCCAATTGGCAATGGAAAGGATGAATCAGGTCTAGTGTACTTATCTCCGCCACTTCACATCTGCCAAGCAATATGACTGTCCAGTCTACCTCTAACCTTGGGCCGCACTTTACACGTCCACGCACCTGGTTCCCGTCCTGCCGGGGATATAAAAGGACAGTGGCTCCGTGAATTGACTCACCGGGCCACGGACCCAATGTTAAGCCCTGCCACTTCCCCAGCACTTTTGCCGAAATTGATAAGTGCCCTTGCTGGAGAGGAAAAAGAAAAGGGGCGTTCCCAACAAGTGTCCTTGTTCCGTTTACTGTGTACCGTACGCTTCTGCCGTCCTTCCCATGACCACGAACCATTGCCCGTCTGTCTGACCTTCTGCCATGTCCCCGACAACGAGCCTGCATCATCAACGATTTTGTGTACGCGCAACGCCTCGGCTGCCACCGCAAGCAAGTCACGTCAGGGTAGCGATCTGGTAGTAATCCGCCGCAGCAAGTTCCATTCCCGCTTTGCGACGGGCTCTGGTGAAAACCCGGACTCTACTTAGATTCCGCTCCCTGGCGTGCTTACATCATCTCTTGTGGTGGTTCCAGAGGATCCAACTACCGACACATCCGAAACAATAAAGAGCTGCATAGGGAGAGACACAGTGACAATGTGGGAGCTCAGAGAGGGTGGGGGGGGGGGGAGTCTCTGAAAGCCATCATGAACATTGAAGGTGGATGATGTCCACCCTGCAGGGAGGGGAAGAAGATGCCCTGCATTTCTAAAGTAAGAAGCTGATAGCAGTATGAATCAGCTGAACTAAAGAAGTGATACATCTCCTTTAAAGCTAGCAGGCAGAGTAGCAGAGCAGAGTGCTGACAGCTAACATCGGGCGGTCCTGCCTTTGAACACTCAGGCCAAAGGGCCCGGGCATTCAGAGGTAGGAAGTGCCGGGCCCCGCAGCTCTGTGCCCCGCCCGGCAGTGAACTGGTATGTTCACCGCCGGCAGACGCAGGAGCTGAACTACCAGGGGAGCAGACGTGTTAGCAGCTGCCCTGGGGCCCGAGCCCCCTAAGGGCCCAGGCCCCTGTGGCAGTTGTCATGTCTGCTACCCCAGTAGCTATGCCCCTGCTGAAAGTATAGCATAAAGGATACTACATGTGCAGTAGTAAACTGAATATGCTGAGATTATCATGTTCCTGTCTATGCCCTAATGATTTTTCTTTAGAGTACTGGTTTCCAATTTGAACTGTTTTTGGCAGTTTTTAACTGATGTAGTACAGATTATTTTTTATACATTGATTTTTTTTGCTTAGAACATGATTTTCCTCTAGGTGTGCTAGTGTTTAATAGACAACCTTGTTTGGTAACTATAAGACTGTGAGCTACTTTTGATGTTCACTCCAGTATAGTGAGTTTTCTTACTGGAGCGTTGAATATTGACCAGTGGTATTCTGAAGCTCAAAAATTAAATTCTGACCTTAAACTTGATTCTGACAAAAGTAAGGGAGCTGGCCTCAAAACTGTATTTAAAGAACAATATATAGACTACAGAGATAATGTAAAGTCATGGTGGGAAACACAGTCGCAACGCTATAATAGTTCCTAAAGCCTTGATTATTGGGATAAACCCAGTCCCTAGATCAAATTAGCCTCAATTGCTTGATAGATGGAAAAAGGAATTAGCTGAAAGTTAACTAAGGTTGATGGACATACTTCAGGAGTTAGAAAAAAATGTTCTAGAGACCACATCCTGAAGGTTGAATGAATCAATATAGAAAGCATTTAAATTCAAACTATCCTGATCTTATTAGGCGTGAAACTATTTTACAGAATATGATAGAATGGAATCAGAGTTCAATCAAGTAAAAATAAAAAGCAAAGCAGTTTATCTGCAACATTTATGAACAAAAAGTTTACATTTATGAACAAAAAGGAACATTGTGATATATAGGTATCTTCATTTAACCCTCTACTGACTATTTGCCTGGTGCTTATAAAGTTCTATGTAGCAGGATTACTTAGTAATCCCGCTAAAGAGAAGACTGGTGTTAGCTGTTAAATGCTGCTGACACCGGTCGGTAACAGCAGGAAATGGAGCCTGCTCAGTCTCCTTCTTTGTAACCCCTTATATGCCACAGCGATCACAGCTGCAGCATCTAAATGAATGAAAAATAGTACCGTACACCGTTTTTTACTCCGATTGGCACACCCACAGTGAAATCACGGGGTGCCGACCAGCATGGCGGCTGGAGGCCTTGTAAAGATTTTCATTGCCACCATGTCTGCTGTATTACCATTTCCTGTCCCGTTATGGGTTTAGGGGATGATCAAAGAAACAGATGAAATAAGATCTAATGTCAACAATGTGATTAATTTGTCCTCTAGGAGGTTAACTGACTAGGATTTCTATTCTGTCTAGAGATTTACCATTTGTTCCCATAACAAGGTAAAATGTGCTCAGTTGGATTAAGGCTGTGAATTTACTTATTCAAGAACTAAAACTATGCAAATACTTCAAGAAGAATGAAGCAACAATTTGTGCAAATCTAGGTATATCCATAGAAAATCTTGATGAGGAGAGAACTCTTACTGACATAGAAGAAAATGAGAAAGTAGAAGTGGAGTCCAAATGGATTGAGAGCTGTAAGCACTTGATTCTCCCCTACCCCTGTTTAAATAGATAAACCGAAATAAGTTTTTATAACATATTAAAAAGTTGTCACAAAAGGACTTGTAAGTCTGGCACAAAAGAAGAAGATTTATGATTGTAGTCTAAATAGGGAAGAAATGAGGGTGTTGTCATTGGAATCTGACCCTTATATAATTAAAAAGCCTTCCGATAAGGGAAGAAACTTAGTGATAATTTGTGTTGAGCGATTGCGTTGGCTATCGGATCGAGAGTTTTGTCGTGTGGGGCCGCTATCGAAAAGGGTTTTTTTTGAAGTGACATCGATTATGAGCGATTACCATTAAAGTCTAGGGGAGCAACAACCCCTTCATTATTACACCCAAACGGGGTGGGAAGCTGAAATTAACATCCAAAAACAGTCAAAATGGATACGTGCTACATCTTAGGCAACACCTTAGGTTTAAAAGTAAAAGAAAAAAAGTAAAGACCTTACATCCCGTTTTGTCCCAGCCTGACCCTTAAACCTGCATACCCACAAATTAAAAGTGAGAAGGCAGTATGATTTAAACCCAACAGTTACTTGAACTGGACATTGAATTCCTGCCCCTGGAACCGTGACCCCCAAAACCCTGCATGACCCCCGTTTTAAAAAGTGCCGAAAAAAGGGTCTTTCAACCCCATTTTAGTTGAACGGGACAAAAACTATATCTGTCCTGTCCCCGCAAAAAGGGACCTTTAAAACCCTGTCTGCCCCCACAGTTTAAAAAGTCCCCAGAAAAAAGAGTCTTTCAACCCCCTTTTTTTAGTTAAACTGGATATACTGTCCCTGCCGGGGCCACAGATGACCATTAAACCTGTCTGCCCCCCCAGTTTCAAAGTGCCGGAAAAAGGAGTCTTTCAACCACCATTTTGTTGATGGCATAAAAAACATTTTTGTCCTGACGCAAATAAACCATTAAACCCTGTCTGACCCCCAGATTACAAAGTCCCCGGAAAAAGGAGTCTTTCAACCACCATTTTGTTGAACTGGACATTGAGTAAACTGCCCTTCCCACAGCGACCCAGGGGGGAGTTACAGTGGGTGCGGTGAGACCCAGGCTGGCGACCGTCATCTATTAACCGGGTTAAAAATGCCCTGAGACGCAGCAACAAAAATGTCGTGTGAAGCAGAGTGGGGAACGGAATGTGGAACTCCAGCCTTCCTAGTACACAGTCAAGCCTGGGTAGCGCTTGCCCCTCCGTAGAGTGCGGACCAATTGACTTCATTTGGGGAAAACTGGTAGTTAACGCCCTGTTACACCTAGGTCCCTTTTGCTTGGGCATTCTTTTTCTATTTTTTCAAGTGCGGGAAAAATTTTTCCCTGTACTTTTTTCCCTTTCCGTGCTCATACCCCAGTCCTCTGAAAAACCCTACATCTTTCAAGTTTTCCTGTCCCCTCCCTTTACTTTTAAGGGGAATTTTTTTTTCCCAGCTATTTTGTACATGCAAGTTTTTTAGTAGTTTAAATTTTCTAGAAAACTCATTTTTTAAATGGATGGAATCCCACCATGTCTTTGTTTCTTTTTTTTTTCATTGTATTAAAGGGGGTTTCTCAATCAGGGTTTTAAAAGCTATGTTAAAGATCTTTCAAAAAAAAAGTCTTTTTTCAATATGTTCCTTAACTGTCCCACTTTTCCTGTTTCTGACAGCACCATCACCCTTGAGCCATCTTGCAAATTGTGAAGAAAAAAATGTCTGTTGAAACAAAATTTTTTTATAATAGGGGCCTTTGTAAGCTCTGCACAGCAAAAAAGCCCCCAAAAATTCAAACAGACCCCTTTAGCCACTTTGGACAATTGTGAAGAACAAAAGTCTGTTAAAACAAAAATTTTTTTTGAATAGGACCTGTATATACTGCATGTCACAGCAAAATGCCCCCCAAAAATTAAAAAAATACCCATTTGCCACTTTGTGAAATTGTGAAAAACAAATGTCTGTTAAAAACAACATTTTTTGAATAGGGCCCCGTTTTAAAGTGCATGTCTCAGCAAAATGCCCCCCAAAAAAATTTAAAAAATGGGCCCTTGAGCCACTTTTGCAAATTTGAAGAACAAAGTCTATTAGAAACAACATTTTTAGAATAGCGTAGTTTTTGCTGCATTTCAAAACAAAATGCCAACAAAAATTTTAAAGCATGACCCTTGAGCCACTTTGGAATTGTGAAGAACAAAAGTCTGTTTAAAACAACATTTTTTTATAATAGGACCCGTAGTATTTCTGCATTTCAAAACAGCTACCCAAAAAATTATAAAAATGACTTCTCAGCCACTGTTAAAAAATTGAGGAGAAATGCCACTTTGAAGCCAATTTTGTTTCCAAAGGACCATGATTATTGCTGAAACTCACAGCTACTGACCCCAAAAAATTATAAAAATGAAATTTCGCCCCTATTAAAAATTATGAGGGGGAAATGCCACCCTTTGAAACCCCATTTCTGTTCCCAAAGGGGCCATGATTTTTTGCTGTTCCACAGCTACATGCCCCAAAAAATTAAAATATGAAATTTCAGCCCCCCCTATTAAAAAATTTTAGGGAGAAATGCCACTTAGAAGCCACATTTCTGTTTCCCAAAGGACCTAATTATAGCTGTTCTCACAGCACATGACCTCAAAACCATTGCAATGCGAAAACTTCTTAAGTAAAGTGAGTAAATGGAAAACGGTTTGTCAAGAAAACCCTTGTGTCTTTTACAGTCTCCCACAGCAAAAGAGAATTAAAGAGGGAAAAGAGAATAAAAAATTTCAGTAGAAATGATCTTTTAAAAAAAAAAGTTTTCAAGGGACCATTTTTGTTTCAAAAGGAAGTGAAGTAGTGGCAACTAATCGGGCCCCCGGGAATTGGGGCACAACCATCAAAAGATCCATGCTGATTTCTTTTGATAAAGTCAAAAGATCCACATTATCTGTGGGAAACCGGATGCGTTTGTCCCGATGACACCTCCCGCGTGTGAAGGTCCGTAGATTGACCCGGGGGGTGGGCAGGACAACACCTCTATGGCGGAGAGCCAGCTCGGGCCATTGTCCCTTTTTGGGTACCCAGAAGTCTATTGGGTCCAGAAAAAAATGCAAAAACATCGGTTTGAGACCGATAGCGTGCACCATGATCTTAAGCGATCTCTGTGTGTTGGATTGGCCCGCATTGCATGCGTTGGGGGTGGTAAACAAAAATTGCCCAAAGGGCACCCATTAGGTTTTCCCCCCACCTTTCCTGCTGCGCTGCTACTACGCCTACTTGGCCTCTACTGCTGTCACGTCACTGTGTGTTCCCCGTGACATTTGGGGAACGTGAAGCAGATGCAACAGAGTCTCCCTTGATCAAACAGCAAAGGGCTCCATTTTTTGCATTTTTCTTCTATTTTGGGGGGGTGGAAGGAAAGTGCTGAGTTTTGTTTTTACCGGGGATCCAAGGGTGGGCCCCCCAGTAAAATGTTTTCATTTTGATTGCCCTTTAAACGAGGATCATGTTGGAGGAATGGGCATCCAAACACTCAGGGAGAGATGGGCCTTGATTTTCCCCAAGCCTCTGGGTCGAGGGGCACTAGCAAATGATCTTCCCCTTTCCCCCCCGCCCCAAATTCGCGCCAACCTCTTTCCCAAAGGGAGGGACGTCGGTAAAATCGGTGTCTGGGAAAACCCCTCCTCCTCCTCCTCCTCCCCCTGCCTCTGGGACGCTTCAAAAACAGCCCCGACTGCCTGAGTGATGCACCCGAGGCTATGCGCCACCTTGCACTACTTGGACCCCGAAAACCCCTGCCTAATGAAGACCATGAAATTTGAAAAAATCGGGGGTTGTGGATTTGCGGAGAGAAAGGGCCCCTGTCCGCATCTGTGTCCGTCTCCTCCTCCGTCGCGGCGGGGCCTGTTGTTTCAGAGTGTCCAACATCGTTCCAGAATAAATCACCACAATGCCCCAGCTGAAAGGGCATTTTCCGCACTGACCATTTTGGGGGCTTCTTTTAAAATGGGAAGGATGGTGCAGAGTTTTTTTCACTTGCCTCCACTCCGGTGGTTCAACCCCCCCGAGGTCCGCCCGTGCTTGTCAGGCCAGTGTCACTTCGACTGGTAATGGCATTGCGCTGCTGCCACAATCGCTGGAGCAGGGAGGGTGGAATTCCAGGTGTTGCCACTCAACAATGGAAAGGGTTTACGGGGGGGGCCGAGCTGACGCTGCAACGCAGCCGGGGGGGCGAAAACAGGGTGCGAACGGGGAATTCGGCTCAGACCCCGAGCCTTCTTCAGAGGAGTTTCCCGACCCCGGGGAGCTCTTTAGAAATTTCGGGGCGACAAGGTTATGACATGTGCCAGGGAAAGGGTGTGCTCCAGTACCATCTTAAAGGGGGCCAGGGTATTTCGCCCGTTATCGCACACCCCTTGCCGGCACAAGGTTCTTTTCACCCGCCAGCGCTGGTCTGTTTTTTAGAGCCGTCCCACCCTGGACCCTGTGTGTGGACGGTCTCCAAGGCGTTAATTTCAACACGGCCCCGGGGTCTCTGGGCACGTGATGCCCCCAGAGGACCTTGGGGGGAAAAAGGCCCCCGCACCCTCCCGCGGTTTTGAAGAGCGGCGCCGAGCCCGAGAGCCACCGCACCCCCCCGAGACATCCACCCAGCTCACCAGTGAGCTTCAAGATATATAGCGGCCTTGGCCCTGCTTATATCCATGTGTCGGTGGGGAGATGGAATTTTCCGGACACCAG